>OZ035956.1:22524825-22654545 GCA_964034955.1 Orchesella flavescens | reverse complement strand
CATCCCTGTGAATATGGCGGGGGGAAGTGGTAGCATGTTCAATGCTTATCACAACCAGTTTAGCAGACTGTCTCCGAGGAGTAGTAGTCCAGGTAGCCCCATAGACTTTAACCAGCAGCATGGACAAAGTGGAATGTATGCTTCACCAAGAGGGTCCGATTCCCCTAATAGGAGTTTGCATAGTCCATCTCCAAACTCCACCCCAAGATCCACTCCCAGTCTCCAAGAAGACTTTTCTGATCCCGATCAGATGAAACAGAGTGGTGGGGACTATAGTGGGGATGAGAATAGTAGTTCTTCAAGTGGAACTGTGGGCACAAAGCGAGCTCGATCTCCTAATAGCAATTCCAGTGGTGGGGGACCAAGGAAAAGGTCCAGTTTGATCTTGGAAAAGTATGCAATGGAAAATCCAGCTTCTCCAGCAAACCCACCTAATAGTGAGTCCATCCTTTCACAAAGACTTAGACTCTCATCTGTCATTCAGTATGCTGAAAAGTGCTCATAAAAACTTATCAGATACCATACACTCACTCATACTCATACAATGCAAACAAAACAAAAAGTATGAAGAATGTGGGCTCAAGGAATGCCCACTCATTTTTCCTCTCAGATTTCCATTTACAGTTTTAATTTTTTTTGTTCAACAAAGTACTATTTTTTGAAGTAACTCTAAAAAAAGGATAAGATTTACAAATAAATTTTAGATTTTAGAACAAGAAAACTCTATTGCTTCTTACAAAAAAAACCATCGAATATTTTAACGAGATACGTTTGAATTGAAGATTGTAGAAACATAATTATCGTGGTCTCTCTTGTGGAATGCCTTGTTGATTGATAATGACTAGAAAAAAAGTAATAACTCTTTTAATCATTCATATAATTGATTGATTGAAATGAAAAAAAGCTGGAAAAAGATATGTATTGCATTATATTGGAACAGTACCTAACTAAAGCTACTAAAAATTACTTATATTCAATTTCACTCACTCAAAAAAGTGAAAGCAGTAAGTACTCTGCAGTTGCTGCCTCTAATTACAAAACATAGATAAAACTATTATATTTGCTAAAAATTCTCTAAAAATCTGATTCTTCTCGATGAGGAAACTGGTATACCTGTTTAAAGAAAAGATGAGAAAAACAAATTCAACAATTTTCTAAATCTATTTTTCCGAAAGAAAAAAAACAGTTGAAGGAACAGTTTATTTTTTTGAAACAGGAATAAATTGAAACGAGTAATTAACTCTTTTGTTTCTTTATAAAAAAAGTGCAGATTATATATCTTTATGTCGAGTGTTGTCTTTACTGTAATGTCATGTCTCGTTAAATTGTCTTAACTGTCAAGATGGTCATGTCCAGTTTGAAAGAAAATATAAGGTATATTTTTATTAGCATTGAGCTCGCTCGCGTCCACAACCCCCTTTTCAACTGTATTTATTTTCTCTCTTGTTTGTGCTGCTGCTGCTTCGGATATATTATTGATTGATAGAACGATGTACAGATAGTAGAAAGCTATAAAAAATATATGGTAGCATCATTATCACCTGTGTGCACTTGCACTCGCATTGTGCACACTAACCCAACTTTTTTTCCGACACGACGACTAGACTCACGGCGACTTTTGTCAACAAAAGTGTGTATTATTACTAAATTTAGCTTTGTGTGAAATGTACTGTACATGTGTGTGTAAAACTAAAAAGAGAACGAAGAAATATATATATATATATATTTACCAGAAGATTTGAAGTGCTTTTTCATAGCCAAAGTAAGAACTAAAGTAGGAACGTATAAAAACAGGTGTACTTAAAAACTATTTAGGTAGGTAAAGTATATAAGTAGTGTACGATTCCTTGTTGTTGAAGTCGGTAAGGATTTAAAAAAGTTAAGTATTTAGAGTTTAGGTGACGGGAAAACAACAAGGGGTTGAGTCTCATGCTAATCGTCTGTACGAAATAGAACGATACCCAAAGTCTAACTTCCAAAAGATTTTTGAGTGAAATTAAGAAGTTTTTAGTCTTCCTGTTGAAGCATTTTTGACCTTTTGAGGGTAGTTTTTTTTGGGTTATTTCCATTTGAAAAAATGGAATGATTTGGAAAGGTGCTCTTTTATGGGATGATGTGGAAAGTAGGAGGATTATAATGAATGAATTTCTTCAAAAAATTAGTAGGGGGTAAAGACAAGGGATCTGCTATGAAAGCTTTAATTGTACCAAAAAACACAAAAAATAGGATACTATAATAAAGGTACTACGTAGATACTTAGGTATAGTAAGTAGGTAGGTGTACATTTGATGTGTAAATGAGAAACATAAAATTAATAGATTCGTTTCAACATACAGTAACTACCAAAAAATTGCGGCAGTGACATCCTAGGTTAAAATATCCTCCTGATTGAACAAAAAACATTCGCTTTCTTCACTTCTCATCAACTCCCTTCATTAAGTGTGCATGATGATTTGTAGAGTTTAGGGATTTGTTTGAGGGAGATCAGGTCAAATGGGATATCTGGTTTGTAATATTTTCTGTACAAAATAGAGAGGTTATAAATTCGTTATAGTAGATTGTGCTTTGTGTCGTGTCCTAGCCAAAAAAGTGTGTGTTGTTGTTGTTGTTGTTGTGTACAGAGTTTGATCAAACGCAGAACCTTTTTTAGAAGCGAATAGCGGTAACATTTTATTACCCTCTTTTAACAAGAGAATCTTGCCAAAAAAAATTTATTCACTCTGTTTTCACTCTAATTAATCAGGATTCTGAATTCTTCTTCCGCATTAAATTTCAACTTTTAGTTCGGTTTTTTTCTCACAAAAATTTTACGAATCACTGTGCTGCTCTTCTACATTACTAATATAATGTGTATCACATAGTATATTTTTTTTGTTGCATAAAACGTACGTACCAAAACAAATAGGTTTTAAGTAAAAGGCACTCTTACATTCTAAGTTTAGGATACAAATCACTATACCTGGAAACAGGTATAGATAGTTGTACGATTATGCCATGAAATACCGTGGTTCGCTGATTTGGAGGGTGCTGTAAAGTGTACATAAGTAGAAAAAAAATACAACCTAAGAGAAAGTATAATAGTTAACTACTAGCATACGTAAACATATATTATTCGTATCTTACCTCATACTATTATCGTGTCGTCTTATTGTTAAGAAATCGCAAATCTAGTTTTTTTTATAGAAAAATCAAAATTCATTACTTCAATTTTTCAAAAAATTATTATATACTTTCATTTTTTCTTTTTACTAAAAAGCATTGATCCAAAGTCCAATATTTTAGTTTTAAACAATATTTTTCAAAAAAAATTATTATTTGGAGAAAGTGCGGGTATGAATCTTAAATGGTTTTAGTTATAGTTTTAATTATGGGTAAAAATAATAATAATAGTCTAATTAAGAATATAAGGTTAAGGAAATAGTTTTCTAAGATCACCGAACTGATATACTGATACAATGGTTCTTGTAAAAACATAAATCAAAGAACAAAGGCTGTACATGTAATACTAATACATACATACATACATACGTATAAATAGGTCACTAAAAATATTTGTCATAAAGACTTCAAATGGTACGAAAGCTTTAAACGTAAAATATCCATGTTGACTCACAGAATGAAAGGAAAAAAAATGCCCTCATACGTAAATGTGATCGGGGTTTGAATGAGAAATGTACACATTTTTGTGCAGTATGTTGATTGATGATGTTGATAATTGACTGACTTGGAGAAAAAAAACTGTTTTTTTCTTGCAATAATTTCCTGACTATGCGCCATTTCACAATCATATTATCAGTTTACTTTAATAATTGTGCTAGTGCTCTTTCTTTGAATTCAACAAAATTTCTTCTTATCTTGAAACGTCTAGCAATGCAGTAAATAAACTTGGGAGAATCTCGTTATATAAAATAAAAAGAAGCTATGTGAATTTTTCTTTTCATTGGTAAAATGTATTTCTTCTGGACCAGAACATATAAAGTGTAAACCTCCTGTGAACAAAAAAAATGGCAGTGGAGTTATAAAAATGCGTACAAAGTACTGTTAATCAATTTTTTTGTCATACCATATCGATATATTGATTCAAGAAAAAAACGCATCGCGATCGATCAATGAATCATATATATACCAATTGCGATATGCTATGCATGATGATGTAATAGAGAGTATACAAAACAAATGATTAAAATACTACTATTCTCTACAATATTCTAGTTTTAGCACCAGAATGTGTTCATTTCCTTGAAAAAGTCCAAACACACAAAGAAAACCGTGAGAAAACTGAGAATATATTATAAATATATATATACATTAAATATTAAATATTGTCAAAATAAATGAGTCTTGTGTACATATTAAATATAAAATTAATACGTTACTCTAGCGGATAAGATGTATAAAACAATTTTCGCAGTATGTTATAATAATGTAATTTACTAACTAGTAGAGTACCAAAAACTTACACTTTATTATATATATAAAACTATATTTTACGATTTCAAGAAAGTGTTGTTAAAACCGAGAATTACTGTAAATATTTTAAGCATAAATGTAATATTAAAAAAGTGGATTATTTACTTAAAAATAATCTTCTTGGATTGTACAACTGCATGTTACACACATAACTATTATTATTATTATTATTATATATTATTATTGTATGTAATATCTACATATATAATTTTTTTGTCTCAGCAAATGATTGAGAAGAATGTTATGCAAAATGCCAACTTTTTCTTCTTCGGGTTTTGTTTGTTGAAACAAGAGTTATTTCTCTCAATGAGTATCTCTTTATACAATTTAATTATTATTTTAAAATAAACAAAAACTTTACTGTTTACATTACTACAAACGCGTGTGTAGATTATTTTGATTGTGTTTCAAGTGTTCATTTTCACTAATCAAAGGGAAAATATGAATATGAATAATTTGTTAATATTCAGTCAAAATACAAGCTTCGAAAGGATTTCAGTTTGTTATATCATTCTTTTTTTGTTTGTTTTTATCACTTCAATACAATACATATATATATAATAGGTTACCAACAATAATGTTTTGTCTCCTCTTTGTTGAATAATTTATTTAGAAATGAAAGAATTTACAATAAAACTTGAATACTGTGACTTGAAAAAGAAAAACAAAGGACGTGGTTAAAAAATCGTTTATTTAACATATCAAACCAATTACATATATTCTCTATGCGGAAATGCAGATGACTTTTCGTAGCAGTAATTTCATTTAATTCATTTCAATTTGTAACTATATTACCGTAGAGGTAAAGCATATAATGGATCATGAACCTAAATTACATTGGAATGCTTCTAGAACTAACAACTTTTGAAGAAATTGCATTCAAAGTCATGAAGAGCTGATGATACGGATAAATGAACTCCAATCCACAACTTTAAAATTCAACTGCATTCAATTAATACTCGAAACGCTGCTGTATCGTTGAAAGGAAATGAAACTGAGTTCAGTATGTGTGCATTGATTGACATGTGCATTGCACAACTAACAAGGAAAGGCGTTTCTGAAAGGCCGAAAAGAATACATAATTACGGAGGACCTGGGATGCGAGAAACCAATGCAAGTTTGCTTAAAATAGAATTTACTTCTTCGGAGAGAGAAATAGAGTGATGCTGACTCAAAGAAAATATTTGTGTATTCTCCACAAAGTGGGTCGGACACGTGGAGCTGTTGAATGAGAGTTTAGTTTCATATATATAAAAGAATTTTATACATTTTTTGGAGAAGCTTGAATTGAGGAAGTTGAGCCTGTATAGAATAGGAAACTATAGGAAGAATGACAACGGTATGTGGGTCACAATGATCCAGGTTTCATGCTTGATGCTACTGAGTGATATGATGATGTTCATGGGATGATAGTAAAGAGTTTATTCTGGGACATACATATTTAGAGAAGGGAAACAGAATAATGAAACCTTTCTCCAGTATCTCAGAGATCATGGTATAAGGCTTACAACGTAAATATGGTTTTTGCAAATTTAATACTCGCGTAAAAAAGGAGTAAAATGAGCTCAAAGAAACTAGGATGAAAAGGCATTAAATATTTTCATACGAATTTTATATAGAGCTAAAAAGATTATGATGAGGAAACAATAATTTCTCTTTGCCCAAAAGCAAAATGTTCACCTCTGAGATCTAAAGTCTGACTCACTCATTAGAACGTCATTTACTCAACTTTACCATGTATTTATGTAAGCTACATATTACGTCCGACGGATCTAAAAAATAGATATAAGATTTTTTGCACTAAATGAACTAGAATGTATAATAATTGCATATTAACTATTCGCGCTTCAAAATCTAACGTTGGTTTGATTTCAGTATGACTACACACTTCGTGAATGTCATTATTAATTACTCAAATATTTCATACTACATTGACGAATACTACTTTAAATCCATTGTAGCTAAATGATCGCAGTCAACCGGTCACGAATCATGGTCAAACGTTTGATCATGGGAAAGTCTTTTAAAATTTATTTCACTAACAATGTTTTGCAACAAAGGTATTATCAAGTCGAACGGAAGTGACTTGGCCAAGTCTTGACATTGAAATGAAAGTAAAAGTCAAGAAGAATATTAAATGTGGTAGTATAAGACGGGATATTCTCAACATTCCTTTAACTTTCACCCACGTAAGAAGTGACCTTTGTATTGCAATCGTATTCCACACTCAACCAATAGCCAGTGGCATCGTTCATTTCATGTTAAGTTGACCTTCACATTGATATATCCGACTCGCATAAATTTGCTATGGAAGGTTTCTTTCTCAAGAACTACGCAATAAGGTTGAACACATTAAAAGTAGCAATTCCTTATTTACGTGGACATTTACATATATGCATACGTATTAAACTACAAAAGTATGATAGAATTTCTTTAAATTATTGGGTTGCTTCTACTTAATTACAGTAGAGCTTCTTTTGATGCCCTCGTCTGACAATCGGAACCGCTCATATATCCAATTCAAATACATTGATTGATCCTTCAAATCCGAACGCGGATGTCGATCAGTCATCACATAAGAATGGAGGTCAAACTCAAAGAATTATACGATATACGGAAGGGCTTCGAAGTATCAAATCATAATAATACAAAGCTGATACATAAGCCTGTAATTAAGCCTTCAAATAGCAATGCATCATTATCCTTATCCATTCCCCTCCAACAGAAATCAAAAGCATAACAATATATTGTTTGATTGAAGCTCACAGCTCTATCTTACTCTTTCATGTTTACCTTTCAGTTTAACAAAGGAACAGAGTGAAAGTTTGCACTGAGCTCAACAAAAGAATTAGAGAGGCCACGCGCGGCGATACCTAACAAACGAAAAAAAAACTCCACGTGTTGAACTTTTTCGAGTGAAAACTAGAGCAAAAACAATTAGGTTTCGATAACTATATGGTACCCGACTGCATAACCAACTGCTTCAACTATTGGTTCACCTGTAATGTAATGCAATATACAGTATACGCTGTTCTCTCTACCATTCCGAGTAAAATTGGAGGAATCCCTTTTTGATATGACAGGTTTTTACCGAACTGAAGAGTAAAAGAACCTTGAGAACAGTGAAAGCAGCTTTTCCAGCTGGAGGCCGTGGGCCGAAGCTAGCTGACGAAGATAGTGTACTTAATGATATATTCATACATATGACTGTTGTGAAAAGTTGTTATAAACATCGATGCATATGATGATTATAGGGTATTAATGTACTATGTATGTATATGAATTGCATACGTGCAATTCATAGAAGCGTTGCTTCATATAATATGCAATAACAACTTTCTTCCTCTGTTTTGAGCCTATCCAAGTGTAACCTCATATCCAGTTGCCATGCTAGGCTGCTGCTCTCATATATTTGAGAACCAAACGTAACCAAAATTAGACTCGTAACTGAAGATAAAAAGACCCTTTTCCTGGTTCCTCTCTCCTACGACCAATTTTTTTTTCACAAAAAGAATGTACACGAGCAACCCAACAACCTTGATGCAAGTGAAATCGAGGTCGCGCATGAGGCCAGAATTATACTGGAGAAATATCTTGTCAACGCTTCCTATATTAAAGTTCAGCAAAGTTTTCCACATAGTATATGTAATTTTGACTTATATCTTTTAACTCATAGCGCTTTAGCAAGTTTACACTTCCTGCCTTAATTTCGTTGGACGGAAATGAGGATTCTATAAGCCGAAGTGAAAGCCTTATTACTACAAGTTGCTATCTTGTCGTCAAGTGCAAATTCCCCACTCTTCAAACCTTTCAAACCTACTTCCCCAATTTGACAATGCAATAAAAGATTTCACAGGAGAGGGAAGTTATATTTGGGACTGATGATGATGATATTACCCGTAGGCTTGTGTGTATGCGGATTTGAGTGGTGAAAAGAGAGTCCTACTTCGGTTTCTATGAAGTGTAGGACAAGCGCTCGTGTGTGGAAAATTACATTGAGCCTCAGCTTGGCTTGAAGGATTACCTACATAAATTCGTATGAAATAGATGGTACGCTCCCACGGTCTTCCTCATTTAACTTGTGGAGTGGAGTGCACGGATGGACAAGGTGATAAAAGGGGCCGGAGAGCTTGACAATATAGCTTTTTCGTTACAATTAAATTGTCTTAAAACCACCACTTTATCAACTGGGGAAAGTATGTATGTACCTATTCGCTTGGGTACTATATTATGGAGCTCAAATGTAATTAAAAAAAAGTAATTTAGTACATGACTACCCCATAACCAACTTTCTCCACGTGTAGCTCAGTAGGTATAATCTCTATACTTGTCAGCTTGAGTGGTTTTGAAACTTTCCATTTGGCTTGAGCAAGTACCCCCGCTTGAGCAAGATGCGCTTTTTGACCTCCAAAATTATTCCGCCCCTTTCATGTTCTTTCACCACTTACATATACTTTGTATCATCATCACCGTCATCGCCTCTAAAATGATGTAAACAGTTTACTTCTCTTTCTCACATGTTTCAACACATGATTTCAATCCGCTAAACTCACTGAGAAACGTTTTTTCATATCTTTAGGGTATATCATGTATCACTGCCGTGTAAAGTCATCCAATCACGGAACATTTTTTTTTTACAAAATACCAATTCCTATCAAATTGCTTTCAAGTTCCTATTCAAACTTTTGATTAAATAGATGTTCAGCCTTGGAAAAAAATTTTGGTATTTGCGTATTTGCTTTGAAAACGAAAACTGGGACTGTTTTCATGTAAAAATTAAATAGATTGTATTAGTGTTTGTAAGCAATATTGAAGCTCCACGCGCCGTTGATATTGCTTTACAAGGTTATTCATTCTGTTCAACCGGATGGAGATCTAATTATTGGTTAGAATTCTAGACGCAGCCTATGTATTAGTCAAAGGCTATAAGTACGACCAAACAATATTGGCGTGGTATAGTTGAATCAAATTTCCTTCAGTAGCTATTGTAAATAGAGCTTTTTAGAAGACCTGAATCCAATGAAGATCCTTGATAAAAGGTCACCCTTGGTTTAGAAATCATTGGAGAAAGTGCAGAAAGCGTGAAGATTGAAGATGAAAAGAAACCTGAAAACTCAAAGATGGTGACAAATTGTACAAATTACAGAGTACAGCTTTGTCTTTGTAGGAGTATTATGTACCTAATAAGCCCTTCTCATAAAACCCCAAACCGGCTTATCTCTCATTAATTATTTTATACAGCTGTACTATAATATATTGTCTGCGGTAGACAAGGGTGTGCAAAACATCTACCAACCAAGGTGAAAGGGATAAGTGACATCAGTCTTGGCCTTTAATTCTTAAGCTAAACAAAGAGTGAGGGGAAAGAATAAAATGCAGATATGGAAATTGAATCCTAAAACAAAGATCCACAAGGGCTACAAAACTTTCCATTCATTTCAAACACATCCATCCGAAAAACCTTCTCTCAGGATACGTGGTCGGTCTAAAAATACGCTGAAACAACGCTGTCGCTTCATCACCGTTTGCTTTGTTTGTGTACGCTTTGAAAAACCAAAACTGATATGTTATGGCATTTTAAATGCAAATCCAACACACACGGACTTGACATTGACCTTGAAATCAACACGTGGAATTTATACCTATAAATTGTGTAATGCTTACTTACCGACGTCATTCGAAAAAACCATTCTCTGACAAACATCTTGACATACATGTAAGAGATTGGGTTAAAAGGTTTCTCACTACTGCTGGAGAGTGAAGTACAAAAACTGTTTTGTAACGCCGGGGGAAAACTGCTGTTGTTAAACAAGCGGTCTATCCATATGTTTGTAGTTAAAGATTCAATGTCAATGTCAAGCACAGAGAAAAACAAAATATTTGATTATGGCAATTGAAAAATGAGAAACTTTTTATTAACTCCAAAACGGAAATCTATACATTGCGTCCCTAAAGACTTTATAAACTTTATATCATATTTCATTCAAGGATGTTCAGCAGGAGGTTATATACGAGTTTCTTAAGCACCATAATTATTATATTTCTATGCAATGTACTACTTTTTTTTCTTGGTATTAACGGGTATAGATGCAATTATTTTCTTCTTACTTTTATCTTTGGTAGAGTAAAAAGTTGGTAGAAAAATGGAAAAAATTCTACCCAGCTCTTGAGCTACTTTTCTAATGAAATACTAGGAAGTAAAATGCATTGTGAGTTAGTAATTGATTTCCGCCCACCACGGCACATATTTACCAAACCGCTGAATAAACCAGTGAAAGATGATGTGGGTATTCCGTTTCAGCCTTGCCGTTAATGGTCTGTCGTAATATTTATGTTGTTTGGTGGATAATGCTGACGATGATAATAATGAGCCACATTTCTCCACATTTGTGAGTGACGATGATCGAGCTAAAGAAGCGTCGTTGTTGGGTGGTGGGTGTTTTTCTTGTGTGGGGTAGGGGGTTGATATGTTGCTTGAAGAAGTTGACCTCGCTTTGGAAAATTGAGTGGGCATATCTGTAGAAGCCATGATGTTCATAGTTCTATCCAGAAGCCGGAGGTTTTCCTGGACAACTCGAACTTGACGCCGCTCCTCCTGCAAGGCCTTCTTCTTTTTGTAACGGACATGAGGTCGCTCGGGAGGAGCATTTGCGTCAATTGCCGGCTTGGCTGCGGCTATCTGCTCAGGAAGCGTAATAAGTTTTTAAAATGCATAAATTATAAATTCCTTGACAACTTCTAGCTCCAGGGTCACTTCTATTTAATTTTTGATGCAGCAAGGTTATTATTAATTAATACAAAAGGCGGACCAAGTTATGAAAGTTTCAAACTCTTACTTTATTTCGATGAGCTGCATAACGGCACCTTAAATACTTTAGCTCCCATTTGCTAACAGAAAACCCTGAATGTCTTTCTGTTGAAACTGGCATATTTATTCAAGGATATTTCAAGTCTTTCACTTACTTTCACTACTGAAATGCAAGCATCAATAAACTATCAACGAATGCAAATATTACAATCGATAATGCACGCTCGGTAAATAACCATATCTTCAGTTCAATGCCTTCACTATAATGTAGTTGCAAATTTAATATGAAATGAGTTACTAGATTATTTCGTTCTGTATTTCTAGGGCGTGCACTGCACTGTGCGCGTAGAAAGATATTGTTTGATACAAAAACGACTGCATTGTAGTTCATTGACACATGGCAAAGTATTGACCAAACTTTTTTTTATACTAAATATGAGTATATGATGAATTTGCATTTCCTGTGGAAGTATGGAAAGCTAATTGTGTAAATATGAGTATGCAGCGGCGGTGAATGTACTGGATAAATAATTAAATTATTGATTAATGGTATAACTTCCAATGAAGTGATTTATTTGTATCTTTTACAGTGCTAACAATTATTGGCTACAATGTTTAAGTTTATGTACGTTGTACATGTACAATTCTGTGAAATGTTTTTGCATTTTTTGAGAATCATATATATATTGTTTCTTAACTTTTGTTACTCAATTCAAATTTACCAAAACTAGACATTGCATGCATTGCATGCTTCATATAAGAAATATAGAATCAATATCATCACAAATCCGGTCGTCAACTTGCAAACGAATGAATGAACCTTCTTCGCGTAATACCATCATCATCAATACATAAGCACCAAGCATGTGATATAAATAATGACATAAGATGATAAGAGTTGACAGGATCGAGCATTAAATTTTATTAGTATCTGCTTGTTGGCCTTTAAAATGGAACACACCCACAAAAAAAAGCAGATAATATTGTGTAATATTTCATTCGTCACAGCAAAAAGCATTGATGCAGAATTTATGTAACTCATTGGAAGTCATCAACATTTTGGTGTGATAATGGTAACCAAAATCACTACATACTACTTGGAAAATTCCCCAGTTTTCATGCAAAGTGATATATCTAGCATATATGTAGCATGCAAATCTTGGTGTGCTTTGCGGCAGGTTATCATCATTAGAGGCAATAATTACGAATTGTATTGAGTTTATGAGCTGAGTAGTTGTTTTCGAAGAACAGATAAAATATCAAATCATAAGTCATGTCATAATGCTATGAATTAGCTGAGCTGAGTTTCTTAAGACAGCAAGCAGGATATTATTACCTCCTAACTCACATGCATTCTTGCATATATTAATCATAATCATAAGTCCTACATACATATATACACATACGGTCATGCAATCCACATCCATCGGAACCTACAGAGGATAGGTACCGGCACCACAAGATTTAACATTAGGACGATGAAGCCACGTTGCAATGGAAGAACAAGGGGGAAATTCCTTTACATGTGGATGTATGTAATGATCAAACTTATCTTAAGTATCCTTCACACAAACACGCATGCATGTGATTCTATCACCATCATTCAAAAAAGAGTTCAACAATTGTAAAAAATGTGTAGAGTACAAATACATTCATCCATAATTGAACAAAATTACAGAGTGGAGTGAATGCACCAAACCAACAGAGATTTGAGATTGGTAATTTTTTACTTCTCTTTCTAGAGTAGCATATCCTATCACCTCAACAAATTTGGTTGTGTTATGTTGGTGTTGAGCTCCACTGCACACTCGGTTAACATTGTGTTTTAGAGCTAACGCTATCCAATTTAATACGATTGAGACTAGTCTCTCGGAACTTGATAACCTTGTAAAAGTGAAGGCCATAAGGTTATATAGCCAAAAAATAGAAAACACGCATTTAGCAGCTGATGAAACTATTATTATAGAGGATAAAAATTGACAAAAAAATTAGGCTAGTCCTTTGTGCAAAAATTCAATTAAGACTAGGCTCTAGTTTAACCAAAACCTTCGAGAAGAAAGCACGCAACAATAGACGTGAATTAATTAATAAGATTCCAACACAAAATGGAGCTGGTGATCGGTGGAATGGCTGCTGTCGGAGCAGGTAGGCTTACTTAGCGATATAGTAACTAGTAGTATATTTATTAATAATACCGTGTCCATATTTGACAATCAGCTTGTTTGGAAATGGTTTGAAATGTATATAAATATTCTAAACAGGTACCTTTTCAAACCCTTTGGAAGTTGTAAAAATTCGGATGCAGCTTCAAGGCGAGCTCCAAGCCAGGGGAAAATACGCTGTGCATTATAAGTAAGTTATGAAAGTTCCTGAATTCTTGCTTAACTCATTTATAATACGATGCGATATGCCATATATTATGTACCATCCTCCTTCTCAAAATTAGTGAGGAGGCACTAATTGAAATGTTTACTGCGGTGGATTGGAGTATGGTATGATATGTAACATGAGTCAATTTTTTTGATTGACTACACGCAGTAATCACGGTAAGTTTCCAGTCAGTCAGACTTGCTCATTAGTTGATAAATGTATGAATGCTATTCTTACGGACAATACATTACATTGATTGATTGAGGATGAAAAATTAGAGCGAAAGTATTTCACAGTTGTTTGGTTTCTAGAGAAAATATGTGTGACTTCCAAAATTCCTGGGCCACTCACTCACAAGAGTTGTGTAGTTGTAAGTCCACCGTCCATGTCCATATACTATCCTGTCCATTTAATGTAATTGTGTGCTAAAAAATCCTCGATGATGAGTAGTGGTTCTTCGGTTCGTGTGTGTTCATTCAGATTTTTGTGTTTGGTTTGGTTCTCATATTAAAACCATTTTCATCATGCTTCTCAACAAAACTCACAGCCGACCTTGCCTCACCTCCTGCTAGCCACAGAGAGTTTTGAAGGAGTAATCAATCAGCACGCTGCTCACCCTCCAGATACTGCACCTTGTTGTGATGTGATGATGATGATGATGAACAGTTAAAATTCATAAGGCAAGATTAAGGGTCATGTTATCCTGATCAATCATCAATCACAAAACAATTTTAATTGCAGAAAATGCATTTTTTTTAAAAACTAGTTTTAATTTGCCTTTTTCATGTCACTTTACTTACGGAATACATTGTTTTAAGTTGATTATTAATGTACTCATGCTTTTCAACATGCTTCTCGCGCTGACGCATGCTAATTAACTTTTAGATTTACTTGCTTGAAAAAATGGTGAATGGAGCCTTTGTGCTTGTTTTGCATATTTCAAAATTTTAACATAATGATTTTTGGGTTTGTAAATATTGATTAGATGATTGAATTTGAATCTAAGAAACTGAAATCTGATTTTTGACAGGAACGCATTTCATGCTGCATATGTAATTGGATCCAAGGATGGACTCATTGCGCTCCAAAAGGGACTCGTGCCTGCACTTTGGTACCAGTTTATCATGAACGGAGCGAGATTGGCAAGTCTTTTACCATACTAAATTTATTTTATTTTAAATTTAGTTGGAGGCTTCCTTTATTCCAACTATTTGGATTATTTTAGGGCACATATCAAATCGCAGAGAAGCAAGGATGGACTCGGAGGAAGAATGGGGAAGGAGTACATCCGCTAAAGAGTCTCACGGCTGGTGCAATTTCCGGTATTATTGGAGCTGTAATGGGAAGCCCATTTTATTTGGTAATTTTGAAAGCCACATCATGATCATTACCCCAATCCCTAAAATTCCTAAGCTGTGGCTTCCCACAGCTTAGGATTTTTAGCATTAACATTAACTAAAACTATTGACTTTTTTCCCTTGATTTTAGATCAAGACACATTTGCAATCTAGAGCAAATGAGAGATCTATTGCTGTTGGGCATCAGCATGCGTATAAAGGATTGACACAAGCGATTAAGCACATTTATAGTACACAAGGCATTACTGGTCTTTGGCGAGGAAGTACCAGTGCTATTCCGAGGGTAGCAGTGGCATCGGGAGTGCAAATGATCACTTTTGAAAAATCATTGGGTACGCTTAATCCTAAAAACATGTCTACCTAAAATGAAATGAAAATTAATAATTTGGTATATTTTTAGAATTGGTTCGCGATCTTCAGCTATTTCCACAGACATCATGGCTCACTGCATTTTGTGCGAGTTTGATTTCCGGTGTATTCGTTTCCATTTCAATGTCACCTTTTGATTTGATTGCCACACGATTCTACAATCAAGGAGTGGACGCTAACGGCAAAGGTTAACTTTAATTTCTTTCAGCCGAATTAATAAGAAACTCTGAAATCCCAACAATAATGCATGTTTTCATACCTCTAGGAATACTTTACAAATCCTTGTTGGATTGTGTTCGTAAAATTCATCATGAAGAAGGATTTATGGGATTCTACAAAGGATGGACCGCAAACTATTTCAGGTAAACATATTGGAATTATTTTGTAATGAACATTTTAAATAATTAAAGCTGAAACACCTTAAACTTTTATAATTGTAGACTTGGACCACATACACTGCTCCTGCTTGTATTTTGGGACCGACTCAAGCATCACCACAAGCTTTATGAACAACGATCTAGTTCTTAATTACAGAAATATGTAGTAGCTTAATTTTTAAACTACACACATTTTTTGCAATCATTTTGGAGTCTCAAATAGCTCAAGTTCCTAACAAATCTGTTTTTATATTCAATACTCAGAAAGCAGCGAATCAATAACTTTTGTCTATTTTAACATGCAATTTCACTCGAAAATGCTATTATTGATTATCAGTTTAGCTCGGATGTAGATACAAAAAGACAAGATGAACAAAGTGTGAATCGATTAGCACATTAGCAATACTAGCATTGCGCTGTGAACAAGTTTGCCTTTAAATTTCGGCACAAATTCTGATTTTTCTGATTGAAATTATTGCATCCAAAAAGTTCAAAGTTTAAAGATAAAAGTTAATCTATACGTACTGATGCAGCTTTACACTGTTTGTGTAGCTTTAACACAAAACCACAAGAATTTTGAGATGTTGTTAATGTTGTTATCAATGAAGATTAACAGTTGTGCAGTAAGCTAAGCTATAAATTCGATTTATATATGGATCTTTTGTTAAAGTTCTTAACTACCTTGTGAGTGTAGAAGAATTTACTACCATATTGCGATAAACTATTACAGCCAGTATTAAGAACACTAAGACACGTGCGTATGCAGTTTATATTTGTAGTGTTTTCATAAGTAGGTGTGCTATGTAATTTCCATAATATGTAATATATTCCCATTTGTTTTAACACCACCATTGAATCGAAAGAATAAAATTAAATACATGAAATAACCGTTCGTAACAATATTATTTAAAATGGCATATATGCATATTTGGATAAAAATCTTCCAATAATCTAGTTGTGAGTAAGTTAAATGATGAGTGGAATCTATTTTCTTATCATGGTCTCGATTCTTTAACCCATTAAATGGTGAATGTGACATGCTTTATAATTTAGAGCCATTGAATGCATCCTCAGGTCAAATAGGTGAAATTAAAAGAAGCAGATATGCGTGGGAAGTGAGGTGGTGTGATAGATGTTTACCTGCATCTGAAACAAAATCATCATGTTTTCTTCTTGGTTAGATTCATTCATCTCATTACAAATTCTATTGATCATTTACAAGTCTATACTTTTAGTTTAGCAAGTGCTTCTGGTGACGTCTAAAAATGTGTTGCGTTCTTGATAAAAGTAAAAGGATATATTGGTATATGCGTATTGAACGCAATGGAACACGATAACCAAACTCATACATGGTTAACACAATGTCAATACTATATCCAATCAATTTGTTACTGCTATTCTGTAACAAGAGTTTACACGAGCTAATTGTTAAATTCCATTCGTTAACTCGGATACTGAATTCGTCAGGTTTCTTCACGCCTAGATCAGATTTTGAAGACTGCTGACGTTAATGAATTATTTAGCGTATTACTGCTAACTAAAATTTCTTGAGAGTCGCATTGATCTCTTGCTACTCATCTCAGATCACCTCATCATAGTTTTTTAAGTAGGTAGATGAATTTGATGACCTAAAAATATTACACTGACTAAACTTTTTAGTCTGCTTTAATTGTTCCTTCCTCCAAAATAAAACCAGTCTTGCTTGCTATTAAGTATGCAAATGCATACTTAATAGTAAATACATAATGCAAATGGATATTAAGTAAGAGTGAAAAAACATACTTTGACTTCAAATGCAATAAGAACTGGATTTGTCCAACATGTGTACCCGCGTTTAAACCTAAGCTGTGGGATACTGTAAAAAAAAACTTCACCTCAAATCTTATTTCTTTCATCTGTCTTGCTACTTTTGTTAATAATCTAAATATTGTGTGTACTCCGTTGTATTAGATGTTTTTTTCTACCTGCAACTAAATTTTCTACTTAACTGTTTGGTTAATGGACTTATGATAATGAAAATTTATGACTTTGTAGGATACATTGTTCACTACCTGGTGGTTTGTTAAATGATACGGTTTAGATTAATGGAATGATTCATCATGATATATTGTGCGCGACTCGGTATGTTTAAATGTAATGAATAATGTTTTTTTGGAATTACCTTAAATCTGGCATAATTAATATGAATTATAATTATGACCTTCAACTTTTATGTTATGGTAGAGAGAGAGCAGTTAATTTAACTGATACTTTAACACGCAAATACAGTCAGTACAGTACAATTATATATTCGGATTTCAGATGCAGAGTTAATTTGTTCTTCCCATCTCTTTTGTTCTGCATATAGACACACCTACTGGTCACTTTCATAAAACATCACAAGTGAATCCATTTTAGGATTACTTCAAAAAGTTCTCTGGTCCCGTGAGGACAATGCTTGCTTTTATTGCTCCATATCACTGATAGTTTCTCTTCCCCGAAAAACCCACATCCTTTTTTCATTTACACTGTTCTAACTTTGAATCAAAAATGGAATTAGTGTTGGGTGGAGTAGCTGCGGTGGGAGCTGGAATATTTTCAAACCCTTTGGAGGTGAACTACAAAATTAAAAAAAGATTATATTGAAAAAACGTGCTATATAATTTAAATATATAACATTTAGGTTGTCAAAATTCGAATGCAACTTCAAGGGGAACTCCAGGCCAAAGGAAATTATTCGGTTCATTACAAGCAAGTTGTTTAAGCTATTTAAACTCGTTTGCCTTCACAAAAACTCTAGTCAAATGACACAATACATTATTGATTGTATAGGAATGTATTTCACGCAGCATACACGATAGGTGCCAAAGATGGGCTTGTAGCGTTACAGAAAGGTCTTGTTCCAGCCTTATGGTACCAATGGGTCATGAATGGAACCAGACTGGTAAATGTTAAAAGCATTTAATTAGAGATTAGTTTAGTTTTTTGAAGCTATAAAGTAAAATTAAATTTTTAATTGTTTTAAAGGGTTTATACCATATTGGATCTGAATTTGGACTTACGAGAAACAAAAACGGGGAAACCAATTTACTTCGGAGTGCACTAGTGGCATCCGGAGCCGGTATTGTTGCGGGAGTCGTTGGCTCACCTCTTTTTCTTGTAGGCATATCATTTATTACTATATTTTACTCTAGAGATTCATGGACCCCAAATGTAAAATGCTAAATCATTGTATTATATTATCAGGTAAAAACTCAATTGCAATCCCGAGCTAATGACGCATCGATAGCAGTTGGACAACAACATAAGCATACAAGAATGATACCAGCGTTTAGGGATATTTATAGAAAGTTTGGAGTCTTAGGATTTTGGAGGGGGACTACAGGAAGTCTTCCAAGACTAGTCGTAGCATCTGCTGTACAAATACCAACGTTTGAAAAAACATTAGGTTTGTCTATTTTAAAAAAATGGATTCTCGCATTTCTGCTACACATTTAACACCAAAGTCTTCATCCAACAATTGTTTTGTATTTCAGAATTAGTGAAATCTAAACATATTTTCCAGGATGGAAGTTTCATGAATCCATTCTGTGCAAGTATGATAGCTGGACTTTTCGTTAGTTTTGCGATGGCACCTTTCGATTTGATGAGTACACGATTTTACAATCAAGGTGTTGATGCGAATGGAAAAGGTAATAGTAAAAACAATATCACATTAAAATAATTAAAAATGTGTCAATATATTCATACAAGTGATTTTCGAGCAGGATTGATTTACAAAAACTTGCTTGACTGTGGAGTAAAAATCTACAAAAAGGAAGGTCCTCTGGGCTTCTTCAAAGGATGGACAGCCAACTATTTCCGACTTGGGCCACATACATTACTCAGTCTTGTATTTTGGGAACAACTCCGTTTTTACTATCATGAATATGAGGTAGAACATCCGACATTGGCAAAGTTTAGTCTTCACCACTGATTTTTGTTACCTATGTATTAACAGTTGCAACGATGAATAACTGCAAATTGTACGTTTTCTATTTGGATGGAGATTCATGTTTAAAATTCAATTTAAAAAATAATGATCTCTTATAGCGCAAATTGAGCGGATAAAATATTAAATGCAGTGTCTTACTAAATTTTATTTAATACATTTACAGCATCTTAATTAATTATTTATGATCACTCACTACTAATAACACTAATATGGTGAAAGATTATTACATGGTGCATAATTAACTTTACAAATCATTACAATAAGATAACCGTAACCCTTCCCCCACCTAAATTCTTTATTGGCATATTCCCTTGCATTTTATTGCTTCCCGTCCCGACCTAGATTCAGTGGTGGATTCACAAAAGCACCACGACAATTAACTGGAGGTTTGTATTCATCATCTATACGTAACACCACGTCGATTCCACCTTGGTCCAAGAGATTCTTCAGGTTGAAATCAAATAAGTTAAGACACTGGCCGGACTTAAATACTTCCTCTGCTGGGGTTCGCATTGGGTGAACGGTTCCCACATACTTCACTTCCGTCCGGCTTTCCTTGTTCCGAACAGTGATTGAGCACCTAAACCCATCGCAAATCTTCTTTGATGCTAGTGCTCCAACCCATATCCACCAATTGGGGGGTGAATGCACCAGGAAGCATAAAAAATCTGTGTTGTAGCAGTGCAACCAAGCTGGCTTCCAATGGTTCATCGTTCGAACTATAAGTATGCAGTACATAAATAAAGTTGAACCATTAATAAACTACTAAAAACTAATGCTGTCTTGAGTATATACAGAGATAACAAAAATTAACAATCTTACCACCTTCAGCCGGGTTGAAAGGTTCCTCGTCCGTAATATCGAAAATGAAATTAAGCTTCTTTGCCACTTCCATCTTCCACCCATCCACAACCGTTACATGTTCGAGAAACAACTCGACTGAAAATTCTTCATCGCATTTGAGGCACTGAAATAGACTAATCAAAACAGTTTGATAAGCAACTAGTACCGTTTGTGTTGTGTAAAATAAAAAAGAATAGTTAAGTTTAATCTAAGCTGAACACAAATGTTTCGTACCTGAATTTGCAAGAGGGATGATGTTCTGTAAGTTGCTTTCCAGGAAGGATCAGGTCACAGCCTAAATCAGTGTACTTACACTTGACGAGGCAAAAGTGAAGCATTTTCTCCAAAAGTCGGTTTCTCATGCTGATATCTGATTTGCTGCAAGTTGGACAAGGTCTGTGAATTTTTTTGCAGTGATCGCAAAGCAAATGGCCATACATACAAAGTGTCATCGGAGGGAGTATAGGCTGGTTGCAAACAGGGCACGCCAGTAATTTTCGAGCTTCTTCGTCCATCTCCAGAATTTGCGCTGCAGTCGCAGTCAGATCCAGTGCTGGAGTTGTAATTCTCCTGATATTCTCTTCCATTACTGCTTTTTCTGCTCGGGTGTTACTCATCTCTATTTCAATTTTTGTTGTTTCTATTTTCTTCTCTTTTCAACGGAAAACTCCCAACTGTAATCTCGTAACTCCACTTCAACAAATGCTCAATCAAAATTCCTGAAAATCTGTGATGCGTAGTATGAAGTTTTGAAAATAACAAAATTAATTAATTGAAATACTGAGATAATATTTAAGTTGAAATATCCAACCTATCTAGTAGTTCTGCCTTGTATCGTGGTGTTGTAGCATATTATGCGATTCGAAACGAGTATTTAACGTTTATATTAGACGATCAGCTAGTTAGAAACTGGCATACTTAAAAGCATAGATTGCATATTCGTATGTAATGAAATTGAATTATGTACGTCAGTATGTGCCTTCATGTCCGTAAATCAGCTTTATACGATACTGTTTCGTAATTGTTTGGGCAAACTAATATGTGTACCAACTATGTGTGTATGTCGTATGTTTTTAAATTTTATGAAATTGTAGATCTGTGGTGTGGAATAAGTTAAATCATGAGTAAATAAGGATAGTTTTTATTTATGAATACGACCGGCATTGATAGAATTATGTATACGAACATTAACACTTCAAGATTAAAATTTTGTAAAATTTGCAAAAAATATTTATTACCTTTACCACAGTATATTTTGATGAGTAACTGCTTATTTCCTATCTTGGAATAACCTTCTCAACATTAGTAATTGCGGTATATTTTGTATGACTGCCTTTGACTAAAAGGTCACCCGTGCTTTTGTTAAATATATCAACGGAAAGGAAAGCCAGTTTACCCCCTGCTTTGTCAGCTCTGGATCGTATTTCAATTTCTTGACCGACTACAGCTCCCTTAAGAAATCTAAAACATTATCAAATAATACACTTACACTCATTCTCCGTAACTAAAACTACTTCAATCATCCTTATACAACGGAATCAGATAAAATCGAAGGAAAGATGTTAATGAATTATTAATAAATCATATCAGTTTTCTGGGTTTATGTGAGAAAAACACAAACAAAACCACTCACGTCATACTAATGTTAATACTGACACCAGAATTTTTGACTCCCGAGCAAGTAGCCAAGGTCAAAGTGGATAGGCAATCAACAAGATACGTAGCCATTGCTCCATGTAGTGAACCACTAATGTTTGCATGCTCCTTCTCAACCGTCATTACTGCTGTTAAAGTACCATCTCCAGCACTAGTCAACTTTACCTGTAGATCATCAACAAAGTTAATTTATTTTTAAATTTGAAGTGAAGTACTTTGTCTTCTGCGGTACAAATACTCTTTGTCATATTTACTATACTTTGTTCAAAAGAAGGCTATCAAAGCCACCAGCACTGATCCTTTGTGCCATCATTTTTTGAACTAGCTCCAATCCAGCTCGGGATGCCATGATACTTCAACAAAGGCCAAAAGCCAACAATTGACAATTAACTATAATAGACTGGACTGAATAGACAACTTTTTAAATGCTTTCACTTTATTCAGTGCGATCACTTTTCCTTACTGGGTTGGTAAATATATAAAAATGCATTTGATGGATAACAAAAAGTATGCTCAAACCAATCCAAATACCTTTAAAGCCGAAAACACTTCTCATATGTGATCATCATCTGCAAGCTCTCTTCTGTTCTGATACACATGCATTCAAGTCATAAAAGCAAGTCAACAATTGTGGGAAAAGTTCCCAAACCTTATGTGTTGCTTGACGTTCTTGAGATTGTGTATACTTCAGGAGATTTGTTATCAAAATAAATTTTTGTCAGGTTTTTAGTGAGGACTTTTATGTAAAGTTCAAGATTCAAACTAAATTAAAACCTTTTAAGCTTTTGTTTTGTGGATGATGATAACATGTCTTCACATCCTGGAAGTAGTGAGAATCGTCCCAAATTAAAATTTCTAAAGCCTTCTGATGACGACGCCACATGGGAACAAGATAAGCCGGATGTGGACCCGATTAATGCCACTACGTTCGTCTATAATCCTTATTACTCTTTGTCGCTGGATCAGCAAAAAAAGAAGCTTCCAATCTATCAGAATCGGGATCATATAATTTACCTTTTGGAAAAGTACCAAACATTGGTTTTGGTTGGAGAAACTGGTAAGGATAAAGTAACAAACTTTGTGTATTTAATTGTAATGAAATCAGAAATGTTAATAATATTGTGTCTTCATTCATTATTCTTAGGCAGTGGAAAAACAACACAGGTTCCACAGTACCTAGTTGAAGCAGGATGGGCAGGTGATGGAACTATGATTGGAGTCACACAACCCAGAAGAGTTGCTGCTACTTCACTTGCCAGTCGGGTAGAAAAAAATTAAAATTTATACTAATTTTTAATACCCCTTGGTGGCCCTCCACCTCTTCTAGGATTCACTAGACAATTAATTAATTATTACTATCAAAATAATAATCAAGGTTGCTGATGAAATGGGTGCCATTCTTGGGGATGAGGTTGGCTATGCCATCAGGTTTGATGAGAGGTTTAATCCGAAGCGGACCAAGGTCAAATATCTTACTGAAGGACTTTTGATTCGAGAAATGCTTGGAGATCCTTTACTCCGACAGTACAGTGTTATCATGTTGGATGAAGTTCACGAGCGAACAGTAAACAGTGATATTTTGATGGGGCTATTAAGAAAGATTCTCAAGAAACGGAAGAATTTGAAGCTGATAATATCATCGGCAACAATGGATGCTGAAGAAATTCAAACATTTTTCAATCTACGCGACAAAAAGTCCCCAAAGACAGCAACCGAAGATACGTCTGTGATTTTGAGCGTAAGTGGAAGGTCTTATCCAATTGAAATTTGCTATGCAGTTGACCCAGTTCCTGATTACGTCAAGGATGCCGTTAAGACAGCAATGAAGATTCATGAGACTGAAGGAAAAGGGGATATTCTCATCTTTCTAACTGGACAAGAAGAAGTGGACAATGCAATTACACTACTGAATCAACATGCACAAAATCTTGGTGATACTAATAAAAAGACATTGGAGCTGTTACCATTACCAATGTATGGATCCTTACCAGCCCGTGACCAGCTCAGAGTGTTCCAGCACACACCTAAAGGAGCAAGAAAAGTCGTTGTGGCCACAAACATTGCAGAAACTTCAATCACAATCTCAGGAATAGTTTACGTTATAGATTGTGGCTTTGTCAAAATGCGTTGGTTCAATCCAGAAACATTTACAGACTCGCTTGTTGTGGTTCCCATTTCCAAAGCGTCTGCAGAGCAGCGCGCTGGTCGTGGTGGGCGTACAGCTCCTGGAAAAGTTTACAGATTGTATCCAGAGTCAGAATACGAGAAACTTGATCAATCATCTCCACCTGAAATTCAAAGATGTGACTTATCCTTTGCTGTTCTTCAACTAAAAGTATTAGGAATTGATAACATTGTCAGATTCAATTTTCCGTCCCCTCCACCAGCCCAAAACTTGGTTTCCGCTGTAGAAGTTTTATTTGCATTGGGAGCTTTGGACAGAAGTGGAGCTTTAACATCCCCATTAGGAGAACGAATGGCAGAATTTCCTCTTCCCCCTTGTTACTCAAAAATGCTGCTGGTATCTGGAGACTTTGGATGTTCGGATGAGATAACAACAATTGCTGCAATGTTACAAGTCGAAAATGTGTTTCAACTTCCATTTGGACAGGCCGCAATTAGAGCTAGGGCCGTGAAAAGAAAGTTTGAAGTTGAAGAAGGAGATTTAATAACTTTGTTAAATGTGTATACATCATTCGTGAAAGCTGGTAGTACGAAGCATTTTTGCAGTCAAAATTTTTTGCATTTCAAAAGACTTAAGAGAGCCGTTGAAATGAAGAAGCAGATGGTAAAAATGCTCAAAAGATTTGACATTCCTTTGGAATCATGTAAAGGAAATTTGGAGCCTATTATGAAGTGCATTGCTGCTGGATTCTTTCCTAATGCTGTATATCTTCATCATTCTGGATACTACAGAACTGTTCGAGGAGATTTGGTTGTTTATCCTCATCCAACGTCTGTTTTATATGCGTTACCACAACCTCAATACCTTTTGTTTTCGGAAATTATTCATATATCACAAATATATATACGAGATTTAACAGTGGTGAAACCCGAATGGTTGGAAGAACTAGCTCCACACTTTTACAAAAAGAGAACGGAGCACTTTCATTAGTATTTTTCAAGTATTTATGTTTGTTTTTTAAGTTGATTAAAGAAGAGAAATATTTTTCATAATAAAGTAAAAGTTGTATTTCAATCCAACAGCCTTTCATTTTATTTAATAATAATCCGCTCATCAAGATAGGATACATCAAGAACAATACAAAAACTCATCCATTAATGCTAAGTAATTAACTGTAAAACGATTACTTAAAATAACATCCTTTATCCGTCTATTTCCGACATTAATATTCAGTTAACATAAATCAATCCATCCATTAGGTAGTTCTGTGTAATCCAATTTGAATTAGAATGGTGGTCTTCCAGGTGGCGGAGGAACTGAAATAATTCAAAACAATCCAAATTAAAAAATCTATAACTTTTTGTAGAATAGAATTTTAACAAATATACTACTAACCTCCTCGCATAAGACCTGGTGGTGGTCCTCGCATGCCAGGTGGCATTCCTGGAGGTGGAATACCTGCAGGTGGTACTCCTCTACCCATCATACCTGGTGGCATACCCGGTGGAACACCTGGAGGAAGTCCTGGCATTCCTGGTGGTGCTCCTGGGCGAGGTGGCATTGAAGGTGGTGCTCCTGGAGGTGCCGAAGTTGGAACTGAAGGAGGTCTAAGTTGTGGTGGGGCTGCGACAGAAGGAGCAGCTGCTCTTGTTGGTGCCATCATCTGAGCAGACGGCCCTCCAACTCCTACAAATTTTCACATCATGGCATGTCAAAAGTGAACAAGACTTTCATCAAATAATAATAATAAATTTAATGCGAAAGCTTAGTTTACATACCTCTAACAGGTCCCTGTAAGCCAGGTGGAACTGGGCCTGGTGGTGGAACAGGCATACCTCTTCCAGCAGCACGTCCAAATCCTGGTCCCGGAATAGCTCCAGGGATGGGCACTCTTGGAAGACCCTCATCTGGGGGTGGGGGACCTGTTTACGAACAAAAATAATATATTTGCTTACTTGAATCACGCTCACAACCTATACCAACTTGTAGCAAGGTTATAGAGTGTTCAGAAAAAAATTGGAATAAAAATCATGATAATATCATTAAAAAAATTTCATCATTACAACTTTATGCACGAAAACTACCGTCAACCGAAATCAACTAATTTACCTTCAACTGTAATCGAAACAATGCCTTCTCCTCTAAGCAAGACGAAACCCAAAGTCCGCTTTTCCTCCTTTTCATTTCCAGCCTTCCCCTTTGCCTTAATTTTCCGAAATTCTTCGCAATCTCCCAAAATTAGATTCATATGTTTATCAAAAGCTGAAAATTTATCAAGTCAAATCCACAAGCAATTAATTAGCATCCTTTCAGTTTCAACCCAATGATAACCAAAAAACAAACAAAGAATGAATATAAACATATCATTTCCTACCTTTAAATGTGCCTATGAAAGTTCGAGAATCTTGCAGCTGAACCCGAATCCGGTAGTTGATGTGCTGCATCATCTTATTATTCTTGCTGATCGTCTGTAAAATTTTAAAACCACATTATTTCCAAACACCTCCATTTTCTATTTTTTGTGAATTAAACTGTCAACTATTTATAATCTTCTATTGCTGAATCCGAAAACTTACCATTTTTGTAGTTTTTCAAGGGAAAGTCCCCAATAATCTTCCACAAATGACAAAATCACCAGCTGGCAGCTGATGTAAACCAAAAGTAATTAATGAAAATTAGTTGATGACACAAGCAGGTAAATTCACTGAAAAAATTGAATTTTCTCAACCAGCTAAATTCACCCGATCCCGTCAACACATAAACAATATATATACAAGCTTTAAGGATATTTTAGATGGGAACAAACAACAAGGGGAAACGAAAAGGATCCGCTTGTCGGCTTATTCAGATATTCGCTCCGCGTGTGGCAAGCTACCAAAAAGGAGAAACGCACTGTATCTATCCTCCCAAGATAGAAACGGGGGAAGGTGGCACAGTTGGATAGGTCTTTGTTGCATTAAACATAAAATAATGCTTGATATGCATAATGTGTAAGGACGTTTTCGTTAAAACATTAGCTTTTCTAGACATTTTGGACTATTTATTTGAGGAAAGATTAGCAAGTCTGATTAGCTAGCATTCATAGAAGTGTTTAATAATTATCATGGTATAAAACAATATTTGACATTATTGATTTTGATGGTGATTTTGAAGCTGAAAAAAAGTAGGAATTAAACTGAAAGCAATTGTATTAAATTATCGACATTCGCATTATATGCTTCTCAATATTCTTCTATGGATCATCATTTAATTCCTCTTCGTCATTGAGCCATTGGTCCAGGTCCAGGTATCTCTCACGAAGCCTCTGTTGTAATTCTAGTTCTGATTCTAGAGGATTCATACGATCTTTCTCGATCTGCCGTGCTCTGTTTTCAAGAACTATTGGTGGCAAAGAGCTCAAGGCAGGCAACTGCTCATAAGGTAGCCCAGGAAATGAACCATAGATGATCTCCAATTTTTTCAAATTGGGCAGGTTAACCCTGTAGTCATTTTTTATAAAACCCAAGTCCAATAAGGAATATATGGTCACCTCCCTAAGTGTCTCTTTAAACTGCTCCAAGTACTCAAAAACTCGCTCAAATCTGACGTAGGTGTCCCAGGGAAATTTGACATATAACTTCTTTAAATGCGGATAATCATCTTTAATAAATAGAAATTCTTCAGTACGCATTTGAATCTTCAACTCTTCAAGATTAGGAAATCTGAACTTTGCGCGATAATTCATCATAGGAGTACGCAGAAACTTCAACTTTTCGGTAAAGGAATCACTGATCAGGTTGCTTACAAGAAAATCACAATGAAGTGCCATACAATTAAAGCTCTCCAAGTTTGGAAGTTGTGGCAATGGGGTTCGGGCCAAGAACCGACGTACACGTATTGCTAAATCGTGCTCATGACTGTTATCGTAACCCCAGATGTCTAAATTCATTGATCTCAGGTTTGGCAGGAGCTGCAAGCAGTCTCTTAAACGAGATTCCAGTGGATCTGAATCCCTTTCTGGATTTGCACCTTCATTAAAGGTGAGCCGTGCATGATGAATTTCGTTCCCAAACCTTTGTAAAAGTCTTGCCCATCCGTTCCTATATCCTTCTGATGTTCCTGTTTCAAGGACGATACTCCTTCCGAAGAAAGGATTTCTTGGGTGAGAATCTGCTTCAGTTAGAAATCGGGCGATATCCTCAATTTCCCGGAATCTCATTCCACGATCATACCAAATCCTTTCCTCGAACAATCTCTCGATCAATCTCTCAAACATTCCTTCGAACATTCCTTCGAATAATCCCTCTAATGCGTGGGGTATACCACCTTCTTCAGTGAATCTACCCGGGTGGCTCTCGTAAGTTTGAGTAATACTTTCATCCCATTTTCGGCAGACGTGGCGACAGTTAAGGAGCTCATCTTTGGAGAGATGTTTCATTACTATTGGTAATGCCTTCCGTTTGATTCAAAAGAAATGAAAACATATCAGTTTAATTGTGATTCACAAAATCTATGATAGTAAGTTGGCCGTTTTATTAATTATTCATATAAATGATTGAAGGTATGCGTGCCAGGCCAAAGAGGAAAGTACATCTTTTCGGTTTCAAATACGACTCCCATGCACTACAAGTATTCATGCAATTGTGAAGGTCTGAAGCTTCCAAGTAACCGAAGATTTTCTCAAACACCTAATCAAATGGAGTCATATCATTTTATTTTTAATAAAAAGCATGCGAGCATGTAAGATCTTTGTTTTTTTGCATACAATAAGTATAATGATAAAATGATTACAGGATAATGTAGAAGAGGATTCGGATCCTCCACAACCCATGCCATTTTACTTCAATCCACGAATTTATGAATAAGCTGAAGAGTTTTCACCTGAAGTTGACCTATATAGTTTTCAATTAAAAATGTATGAATTCGTTAGTGCATAGATATGAATGAAGTCAGAAATTACAATCAACGTGTTTGACAATAAAAGAGCTCGCCCGTGAAATGACAAATTGTTATAAGTTTATGAATACTACTTACAAAATGTGTAATGTTTTCCATGACATTGATTTAAAAAAAATAGATTGAAACTATGAGGTCAGAGCTGCTACCAGTCGTTCTCAGAAACCTATTCATAAGTGTTAACTTTTTTTTATTCAATTTAATGCAGATTTTCAACTGATTTTAAACAATTTCGTCACACTCAACATATCCCAAAAATCAGCCACCCAGAGTATAGCACGCCCGCCTATTTCTAAAATGCTATTGGTAGTTGCTCCACAAAATCAAGTTTATCATCAAACACATACACTATATGATAAAACTTATGAGAAATATTAGTCTCAGGCACGGTTGACTTCCCAGTCCCTTCCTTTTGACAGAATTAATCTAGTGTTTTGGCAACTTTACCAAAGAAAGGCGGCTAGAGAAATCAACATGACACTGGAAATGTTGACAGGCTACCAACAGCTAAAACTTTTTCGTTTTAATCAGAACCATGCTCAAAAAGTTCCAACCTAGCTTTCAAAAGCAGAAGTATCTTTCATTCGACTCATTCCATTTTAGCTAGCATATTAACATCATGCTCAAAGTGTAAGTCAATGTATGCTCCTGTCTCAAGCCCGTAATTGCATGTGAGTTTTACATTTGACATAAGAATTTCATTTGCAAGGAAAAATGACAAGTGACAAAATGTGGACACGTTTCAACATTTAGCATGATACTGAGATTACAACATAAAACAGAATCTAACGTTTGTATTCATGTGCTCCGATGAACGATTGCCACCGTCGAAGCACCCAAGAAAGAGAGCTCATATTATATAAAGGTAATGAAATGTGTCAGAGCGACGTACACAGTTTTTTAAAAAAAACATCTACAGTGCAGTCCACAGAAGCTGACGGAAGTTATCTAAATCATTGCATTTTATATTTATACTATATTTTAATATAGAATATCACCACATGAAAAGGAAATTCCATATTAAAAAAATCTTTTACGTCAAGACTTGGGTTATGATTTAAGAATAAGCCAGTTGGGCGTACTTTGAGAAAGCTGATCGTGAGTGAGTGTTTGCTTTATAAACATGTTCCAAACTTACAACACAAATCGGGCTAATGCGAGCAAAGCAACGAACCAAGTGAATTTCTCACATTTCTAATTTCATTTCGCCACACATGTGTTCCCGAACCGGAATGGTCTCTCTTTCCCTTATCTATTAGAACATCCTCATCCGTTTACCATTTGCTACACATTCTTCGCTCATTTTCATATCGTGCAAGAGGAGGCGTCGTAAAGTCATCATTTGATAACGGTGACTAATTTGCAATATGTAAGTTGCGTAAGTTTTAAAGTTTATCTTGTTTTGCATTGCTTCAAGATGGTCGGGTTATTACTTATCAGTTTTGTGTCGCAAGGACACAAAGGAAGACACAATGTAGTTGTATAACGCAATTTCCGTTTGTGCGTTGGGGCAATGTGAAACATACCCATTTTAAGTGTAAGTGTTAATATACCAGTAGCAAAATTCATATCCTAAGAATGAGTAGAAGTGGTAGTGGTAGTGGGATGGGTGGTGGTGGTGGTGGTGTTGGAAGGAGTTCGGAAGTTCGAATGAGTGACCTAGCCAGAAGGAGGGGGTTGAGTATTGACATCGCTCAACATCACGTTGAAGAAGATGAAATAAATGATGAGGAGGATGAGGAAGCTAGTCAGAAAGGGAAGTGTGCAAGATGCATGTCAGCTTGTAAGCAGGTGACAACTTTTCTGTTGTCTCATGTTGGGCTGATTTCCCTCGTTGTGGGGTATTGTATAATGGGCGCTTTCACTTTTGAAGCATTGGAATCCTCGCATGAAATCCAGGTCAGTTGGCTTAATGTATTAATGACGCTAGTCCAGTTAATGCACGGCAAGACTTAATTTTATTGAAATTATGCTGATGAAGGTGAAAAGGAACATGACCAAAGTGAGGGAAGTTGTTACACATGACTTGTGGGTTATGACGAAAAAAGCAGATGTTATTAGGCCGGACATTTGGCTAAGCAATACCACCAAGCGATTGCAGGTACTTGCAAACTCCTTCAACTAAGCCATACTATAAGCTAAGCCAACATGTAGCAAAAGTACATAAAAGGTTTTTAAAAAAATAGGAATTCGAAACGGAGCTTTTAAGAGCAATGAAAAAAGCAGGTTGGGATGGTTCAGAAAGTGAAGACACTCAACAGTGGACATTTTCAGGCGCATTATTTTATTCAATCGTTGTAATTACCACCATCGGTAAGTAAGATTTATTCTTTATAATACGTTGGGACTTTTACTCTCTATTAACTATACAAACGTCAGCATTAATTATACAAAACAACCCAGCCTATACACCGGCTAACCAAAACATATTCTACCCACCTTTCAAACACATACACTGGTCCTGAGTTAAGGATGAACAAGAACATTGGGACTACAATAATAGTACAAGTATCCAAAACTACATTCCTTAATAATCTGACAGCCTATACCTACATTACCCACAACCAAAACAGTCAGCAGAGAGATGGAATGCAGATTTTCATAATAGTAAACCTAATTAAAAACATAAAGGTTCATACATAGGTGCAGACAGAACCGAAAAAACCGAGAGGGAGGATATACATCTATCTACAAGATGTATAGAGAAGAGTAGTCGGAAATTCTCACATGACAGGCTCACAAAGAAGAACAATAAATAAACAGTGATGCGTCACGTCAAACAAATTACATAACAAGACATTCTTCTCCCTTGTTCTATGCCAGCTCTTGAAATAACATGATTAAGCTAGCGTGACACCCATACAAAAACTCATCCCATAACTAAAGTCTTATTAGTTCGAAAGAACAACTGTGCAATATGATACATTAACTAACATGGAAAAATGTATTTGTGTATATATATATATATACTTATGTAATCTGAATGAGCTTAATTGTTATCCCCAATTTTGTGTTCTTTCATCATTGAAAGCATCTTTTGTTTGACTAATCATCGGCCAAAACTCTGGTAGCAACTTTTTTTTGATCTTCTTCTGTCAAGAAGCGATGAAGAACGAGATCCAATGTGTCATCTATCAGAGAGCCTGAGCCTCTCACAATGTTTTTGAATAGGGCTCGACGAATTTGTGAGCGGGTCACTGATTTAGTTGAAGAGCTTCCCCCATTTCCTTCATCTGGGAAGACGAGACCCCCACGAGTCCCACGAGTTGACTGACAACAGTTTGTTCTCCCACCGTCACAAGTTCCCTACAAAAAATAAAACATTTTTGAGTTTATCTAGTTTTATCAACTTTACAACAAAAATTCACATAAACGGCCATGGCTTAGATTAGATTTCCTGTTACACAATATTTGTTTACATAGAAGGAAAAGCGGTGATTGTATTTCTGGTTCTCGAAGCATGCATGTATACAGAGACTGATGGCCTTATTAAATTGCATATTAGTGCATTTCGTGGGATAGTATGGATTTATGCCAGAAATTTGAAAGCCTATGGCTAAGGCTGACTCAATTTTCGTAGATATGAATTTATGCCCAAGTCATATTTCCTCTTTAATAATTTCTTCATCAACAACTTGCAAACATGCGTTTTACGGAAGTCAGAAAAAAAATTCGTTTTCTAGTTGTTAGCTTCTTTTTCAATTTTTATAACAGGGGCTTTGCCTACACGTGAGGTAATTTTGTAATTGTAAACGCAAGAAATTTTCCCCTATAGTTTTTGGAAAATGAATGGGTGTGCACCCTCATAAATGTTTCTAAATAATTGTCAGTGTGGTTTATTTGTTGATTCCCTACTACACAACAACACCAAAACACTCTCCAAGAAAATTCATGGGTGCACAGCTGCATTGATAAAAACATCATTTTTTTTCTTCTTTCTCACCAATGTAAAGTTGAAAGTAGGGAGTTATTGTGTGAAAAGGCACTGCTCGTTTTTCTTCATGTGAAAATGTATATGTAGTTTTATATAAAGCAGATACAAGTATTTTGAAGCTCCTAGCTAGATTTTTGTTTATGAATGACAAGACCATAAAAAATTCTCCTGAGCTCAACATTTTTCTCAAGCCCATCAATAAGTTTCAAATAAAGGATGGCTATTTTTGGCTCCATGAAAGCTTTATTATTATTAGATGAGCTTTGAGGAGAGATTCATTGGCAATTTTTTGGCTGTAAATCAAATACATTTGCGGCATGACTATATGCCCAGAGAAATGGTTTTCAAAATGGGAGGATGTAATGTGTGCACATAACGATACAATGTTGTAGAGCTCCAGATTAGATAGAGTGTGTTATGAGCTATAAACTGGCCATGTCTTTGGTATTGATTTATAGACAAGTATATTTGCTCAAAATAGTTCCGAGTCTGTTTTTGGCTTAGCTACCTACCAACATCTAATCTTTTATGAGTTGTTGGAGGCAATAAATGGGAAAGGAATTAGGTACTTTGGGTGCTTACCGCAGGTTTACTTGGTAGGAAACAAGAACTTGCGTCAACGCAACTGCACGAGCCTGTTCCGCTGCTTCCTGAACCAGAACCAGGGTCTTTGTTGCCTCCACTTCCACTACCACCGATTCCTGCTGGGAGTGTTGAGGCACCGTTTCCAAAAATGTTTTGGAGAATCGATCCAAATATGCCACTCACACCTACAAAGTAACAAGGAGTTGATTCATTAATGAATTTCTTTTGGGCGTACATCAAAAATACTGATTCAAGCATGTTTAGGATTAAGCAACATGCAGATTATTCCTAGGAACATGGTAGTGGTTAGTTAAATAAATATTTTTATAACGTTAGCAAAAATACTTTACAAAAACAAACAAATGCTTACATCCCGAGTTGTCTGAATGCATTACAGTTTGTGAGTGAGTGATAATAAAAGGTCAGTTTATAGTGCAGCGTCATGCGCAAATTAAATTGGCTACATTCACACAAAAAACTCTAATCTAATGCAGATTAGTGCATTCTGAATACATTATGACGAATGCAAGTGATCAATATTGTAGCATCTGATGCGACAAAAGCAAGGAGCACTAGTGTTTTGCATATTTAATGGCATCTTTAAGCTCTATCCAATTTTTGACGCATACTCTGAAAGGTTATAGACCTTGTATACTACCATAATAATAACTCAACCAACCCATTAGTTAAAAAATCAGCATGAATGTAAGCAAAGTTGCGACACATAATATGTCTACTAAGAAACCCTGTAGTTATGAAGGAGCTGGCGTTAATTGCTCAAGTTGCGTGTAAGGTACCGTAGAAAATGAGTAACAGGTAACAACAGATAACCTCGTATTGTATTGCACAAACGGCAAAAATATAGAAACATCAAATGCCAGCATTGCAGTTGCAGTATAGGTGTAGAAAACATATATGTATATATAATCGTGCTTTCAAATTTGCATTGGGAAGAAATATATAAAAACAATTAAATATTTTTTGCAATAAATAAAGTAAATATTTGGAGCTGGTTGCCAAAATAAATATAATAAATATTTGAAGAATTTGGCCAAGAAAATAAATAATGAATTTTGAAGCAAAAGTCAAAATTCAGATAGGAATGCTCTACACGTGTATCTTTCAAAACTTACTTGGATTTTGTGCAACAGCACTGCCGGCATTAATGCCATTTTCAATAGCCACTTGAGCTATTTGACTCCCAATACATGCACCCGAATTTGGGGGGTTACATGAGTTACCACCACCTCCACTTCCACCACTTCCCCCTCCGGGAAAAGGATTGGTAACTGACCCACCTGAACCGCTGCCGCCGTTGTTGTTGTTGTTAATAGAGTTGGAAATGGCACTCACAATGCTGGGGAAGAGTCTTGCTTGGGTGTCCACAATTTTGATTGATGAAACTTTATCTTTGGTGCTATCCGCTACAGTAAATTACGTACGTACTTTTAAAGTGCATCAACTCAGTACTTCAACTTTAAACGACACAAGTTTTAAAAATGTGAAACTAATGTGCTCTACACAATATAGTAATGAAAAACTTGACATATTGCTTACCTGCTGACGTTTGGCTACCAAAAATAACATTATTTCCTCCGCTTGGTGGTACTGAGTTTGCATCTGGATTCCAAACCCATTGTGGTACCGCGCTAACAAGCACTGAATAATTATAAAATACTATACTAATAGCTATAACTAATTTAAATGAAAAGTTATTTGATAGCTTCATCTTTCCCCTATTATTAACGATTCAGTTTTTGCAAAGCAGTTTATCTCACTTTACCCCACTTCACTAATCACAGTTGATGTGCATGTTATTTCACGCAAACAGGCAGAATTTCAGATAAAAGCGGTGACATTTGTGGATGCTTTCAAAGATCATTGATAAATGAAACTGAAATTGGTGGACGGTTTGTTTTTAACTAAAATTGACTACTGATTATAATGCAGAAACATTTTAGGCTCTTCGCTGTATATTTTGGGGATGCTTATCATACCATTGTTGTCTTACATGCAGCTAATGACATGATTATTAGGTATAGCCAAGGTATAGCTATGCAGATCAATATGCACCTTTAGTTAGTGCATACTTGCTTTACTGCTCGCTTCGATGACGAACAATTCTCATTTTTAATAATTTGAGGGCCCACCACACAACCAATATGGTACAGCAAGGTAGTCAGTCATCCCATCCCAATCCCTTTATGTAAGAAGGAAAATATATTTTACTACTATTAGTTTCATTGTGTCTCCCAAATAAAGGATGCATATTAATATTGCGTAATAAACCAACAAAGAAGTTAGAATAGAACAAATACAATACACTTTATACCATCTTCGTTTCCCTTGAAATTAGGTATTAGATATGCTTAAATGTTAATTTCTTTGGGAATGCAAAATGCGTAGTATTACAAAGGTAGGTAGTAATAATTGTACTACTACTATATTTAGGATAAGACTTAGAGCGGTTCTCATCGGCATGCTTATTACAAAACTTAATTAGGTTTTTTAAGAATAAAAAAGGAATGCGAATGATGGATTGCTCGAGCGTTCCTCATAGTTGCGGAAGGTCAAAGGAAGTTACTTAATTAGTCACAAGTCGCATCATTGCAAGATATAAGATAACACATGCTAATAAGAAAGTAAAGCCTATGACTTTATGGAAATATGTATCACAGTATTACTAGGAATTTACAAACATTACATATATTTTAGTATTAAGTAGCTGTGTTTAGTTTTCGAAGAAAAAAAAGTTAACTATGTTCTCGCAGAGTGCAGTGAGAGAAAGAATTAGATTAGATATACCTTTTCATCCCAACAACCACAACCTTCGTTAATATGAAAATATTTACAATTTTACAAAGTACTACGCCGACTTTGAAGCTAAACTTTTTTCTTTTACTGTTTTTAATGGAAACTAGGCTATGGGCATATTTCGCCAAAAACCGTATGGGGCAAAGTTGTCACCATATTTTATGCCATTCTTGGGATCCCGTTGATGCTCCTGTGCTTATCACATATTGGTATTGGACATATGAATCTCAGTTTATGCAAAAGGGTTTAAAACGAGCAACTAGGATTTCAAGTTCATTTATTCCAAATTTTAGGAGACTTTTTGGCCAATGCATTCCGATTTGTGTACTGGAAAGTAAGTATGAAGTATGACTTTGTAAAAGAAATATTTGCAAATTTTGATGTATTTTTTACAGTATATAAACTCAGACTATATATTACCAGGTATGCTGTTACATGTGTACAAGAAGACCACGTGTCATTATTCGTCGTCACCCTGCATCCGCAAGCACATTCCGTCGCACAAGAAGTCTTCGGACCCCTGGAACCAGTAAATATCCAAGGTTTGAATTTTCAATGTCATATAACAACTCAAGTATTCTACTAGCCTGAATTAAAGAACCTCACACGTGTATGTATATATTATTATGTACAAATAATAGTCTACTTTGGGAACGTACTAGTTCAGATTTACACATGGTTAAAAGAAACCTTGGCCTTCGCTCTCTACTGTTTTAGATAACGATATATAGCAAGTGTCAGTTTGATTTTAATAATTTGCAAGAGTCTGCATCATCACTACCCCATAGTAATTTACGTAATAGTACTAAATGACAATTTATTGTGTGATTTTTTTCATATAATTTTAACTACACTGTCCCTGGTTGCTCATTTCTAGTCATCCAAGAGCGTTGAAAAGGTCTACCTCTGCAATGAGGAGGTCAGCCAGGACTTCGCAACGCTCTGCTGACTCAGCTTACTCAGATTCAGCCATTTGTTCATATACTGATTCTGTACATAGGCAAGTTTAACCCTTTTAATGAACAAATTACCTTACTTACCCATTTATACTTGGAAGTAAATAACTTTTAGCCCTCCAATACGAATCGTCAGTTAGTAACTCATTCTTCGTGACATGCCTAATTTTCATTATGACAGGAGGGCGCATTCAGACGAGGATGTGAGACGATCTGCCCAAACAATGAAGCCTGCTCCTCCAATGACCATGCAAATACGGAAATCAGCGTCTGGCTCATCCGCTGGACTAGCAACAACGGTATCCACATCTTCTCCAGTGCGACATCTTCAAATTATGGAACCACCACCACAACAATTTAGGCATCCAAGAAACATACAGGTAGATAAACTGCTTGCATCTTGTCACCAACCAACACATGTTGATAAAAATGATGCCACCGTTCATTTGCTCTGAAATATATTACTCAATCGCATCACTTGCTCTAATAGTACAGTTTTGGTAGTGCGATTGCATAATGTCCTTCTCGCATACTTCCTGAAAATCCTCCGCTCTTTGATATCATCGATACAGCAGACAAGTGTATGATATACGAATGTTATATGAATACTGCATGAATAATAATAACAGCACATCTCCCTTAAAAAGCTTGTTTACTGGGAGGTAACCAATTGTCGCTTGCCTTTTCACAACAAAACATGGCTCTTTATAGTTTATAGTATTCCTTACCTTGCACATTATAATGTTACGTGATCTCCGTATGCTAAAAAATATTTTGCTGTACATTAAAAGCGAATGTGCATTCGACGTTAGGCATATCGTGTGGGCTTCAAACAAGTAAACATAATATGGCAGAAACAATTTACTACGAGAATCTTCCATATTTATAATCAAATGAGCCACATTAGTTATTGCAACTTTGTGAACTCTATAAGCATATAGGTATGTTGGTCAGTGGCCTAATTTCTCTGTTTAAAAAAGATGATGTGGTGACACAATGACATAGAACAGCATGATATTAGGTGACCTAATACTACCCAAATGGGAAAGGGAGGATTAAAAGATGAAAAATGCTAATTGAAACGTCTTTCCTACTACGAATTCCATTATGCAATGCATGGGAAATGAAATGTTCTGTGGATCAACTACTTTGTTTGATCTAGGGAATGTGTTCGAAAAGTTAAAAGATCGTAAATTGCTATTGGGACATCAACCTTTAGATAAATTGTTAATTTGTACATTGTCTTCCTGTAGCGATCCACCCGATCCTGTGAGCCTGCAATTGTTATGCCAGGAGCTGGGGAGAGCTATAAATTACCTGTGTTGTGCAATCGTTATGCGGAGGATGTCATTTCTGATGAGTCTGAAGTGAGGCGCGGACCGTCCCTAAATGTTAATGTGGGCAGATTTAGACAACCAGATCTTTATGTAAGTGAAAAAAAATTAAAGATTATTTCCTTTCTCAATTTCCCATAATTAGAAGGCATAGTTCCACTTTTGGTTGCTTCTACGCACATGATGGATTTTGGGAATCAGTAATGATTTTGATATTAGTCAGTATTGTTATATACAATGTGCAAAAAAACACAAAACTTATTTAATTTCAAAAGAGATCATTACAGCGTAAAATTAAATTCTTAACACAATAATTATTATGAAAATATTATTTGAGCGTAGGGCTAAACGAAAGCGCATATTATATTGTATTAGTCTTCGACAAAGTTAGGATTACTTAAACCTGTCCTACTCTTTTCACCGTTTGAAGAAGATTGGGCTAATTCCTCTTGATCTACAGAAGTTGTAGTTGTTGACTCCTCTTTATTTGTTAATGCTGATATTGGAACTCCGTCTTCAATATTACTTTGCTTGTTTTCATTCGAATGTGATTGATTTGACACGAAGAATTTAGCTAATAGGGCAATCTGGGTGAAAAATAATTTCATTGTTTTAAGGTCATTCGCAATACAAATGGTCAAAAATCATTTTTAAGCACTGTAGTTCCAACATACCAAAATAAGTTGTTGAAGTAAAATGAAAAGAGTTCCCCATCTGAAGCCAACCAAATCCTCTAAAATACCACCACACACCGGACCAATAAAAAATCCTAGGGCAGTCATGGACGTCCACAAACCAGATACTATATAGACCGTAGGTTCTGACGTCATCAGCATAGTCACTTGCTCTGCAATAAAAACATTTTTTTATAGATGCTGTAGCAAGACATTTTTCCTATGGCATATCACTTGCTATTTAAATACAAATGACCTCTTACATTGCATCCTGCAAGAATATTATGAAGGCTGAGACAAGTGTTGAACCAAGGCCAAGTCCAAATACAACAAGTCCAATGCAAATTAAAGGAATGGTACTGTTCAGAGAGATAAAATATTATGGTGTTATATAACTCAATTCCGAAGGATTCCTCCTGTAATTAAATGAATTTTTGGGCAAGCATGTCCATTGTCATTTATGAAATCTCACGTTGTCCATGAAGGCAATGGAAGAGGTCCAATCAGTATAAATCCAAGAATAGTAAGGAAGGATCCCACAACAGAAAATACTTTTGGTTGACTACTTTTTTCAGAAAATTTTCCCCAAAATGGAGCCGATAAGGCGTAAACTCCTCCATTTAGCATGTAAACTGATCCAATTTCAAAATGATTCAGTCCAAACTGTAAGGCGTAATATGGGATAAATTTGCATTACGTAACAATTTTAAGCAAAATTTTCAATCAAGCATAAGCAATATTTTCTGTAACCGGAATTAAATGCCGTTGTAGATTGTTTGCCAAAAAACCGATTCCTGTTGCTGCTGCTAACGTTCCATAAGCCGTAAGGGCGATTGTTGGTAACCTCAACATTTTAAACATGCTAAAACTACTGCTAGATACTACTTTGCTTGAGTCAACAGTTACAGTTGATGTCCTTGTGAGAATTATGTATGTAGCAGTGGCGGTTATGAAAAGACATGCACCCATAAGTCCAAATGGGAGTGTGAATCCACCTGCCTATAAGTGATCAAATCATACATAAAGTTATTATTGAAACATACACATATTAAACAGTAGATTTGGCTGTTTCAAAATTCTTTCAAGCTACTAACCTCGTATAAAGCCCCACCAATAACAGGGCCAAAAATCATTCCAAAACCATAGAACGTTTCCATCATTGCCTAATAAAAAATGATAGGTTCATAATTCATCTTTAATACAGTTCAAGAGAGCACTCATGATACATCATCATACACTTTGTTACTTACAAAAGTTGAAGCGATAGCGTCTGGAAACTGGCAAGCTATGATTGAAAATGATGCTACAACAAATGCTGCATCTCCTGTACAGTTAGTGTGAGACATAAATTAATGTTAATTGACATGCTCAGCCTTTTTGTGACCACTCATATAAATCACTTTTAGGAAAAGCACTTCATACATACCAACTGCTTCAATGGTTCGGACTAGTGCACATAAAGCAATGAAACCGAAACGGCCTTCCACATGATGAAGAAATCTATTGAGACATTTAAAAAGCAATTCATGCAAAGACGAGTACTTATGTAAATGAATATTGTATGTAAGATATGGATACGACATGTCATTTTATATTTCATCCTACCCAAAAATTATGCACATCAAGCTAGTTGTGAATATCCCGTAGTTGAACACACGATGAGGATTCCATTTTCCCATTTTAGCTCCGAAAATAGGAGCTGTGATAAAAACAGTCAGTTCAAAAATCCCGAAGACTATGCCAGATTCCGTTGAAGTTCCGCCCTTGGACTTCACCTTGGTTAAAATGTGATATTAAAAATCTTTCTTTTGAACCTTGATTAAGTTCATTATGTGTAGCACTTACAACATCCGGATAAAACGGCCCCTGAATAGAAATAACAGTCGCTGCAAAAAACTCGACAAGCGGGAAAATGCATAGTATTGAAACTTGAGTTCTAGAAAGTCCTCGAGTCTTTTTGTGAAAATATGTAACCAGGAAATTTTCACTTTTCTTTTCATCTTCTTCAGATGTTTTACTTGTCGGTTCCTCTAAATCTATATTTACAGCGTTGCTTCCTAATGAAAGTGGGCCAGATGAATGGCTAAGAATATCTGGCTCTGAATTGAGTACTTCTTCTGTAATTTGTTTTTGTTTTGAATAATTACTTTGCACTGAATCCATTTTGAACACGTTGGGGTAGTACTAAATACACGTTTGTAGATTATCTTATCGTAAAGTTGTATGCTGGTCAAAGGTTAAATATAAGTTGCGGATTCTATTTGAGTTTTTACTCATGCACTTTATTGCACGGTTAGCCTTAATTCATAAGAGAAAACACAACATTTCGGCATACAAAAGCTAAACTAACTGAAAGCCTTGAACAACACCACATGCAACTTTTGTAAAGAAACAAGACCTGCTCTGTGATAAAGGAGCAGATAAAAAAAATCCGTCAAAAGATCAAATCAAATCCAGTCCTCTAAATTATAGTACCAAGAAACTGCTTTTCATTGATTCATTCATGCAAATCTCTGACTTCATTTCATATTATAGAGATGAATACTTAGGATTAGGGATATCGCATGTGTGATACACATGTGTATAATATTCTCTTCTGGTTTTACACAAAGCACAATTTACTCATCGTCACATTGCATCGCACAGATACAAAGGCGCAATATGATATGTTACATGAACACATTCTGTAACACTGGTGCAATGACTTAACTGTATCGTAAGTTCTGTAGATACAAACATAATGCATTTTTAATGATACTCAAACGTTGATAGAAGTAGCTATATACTTTTACTTATTAGCATACCATCTCAGACTTTGTTAGAAGAAATTTGAACACAAAAAAACCTGTCTGAGGCTTAAATTTTCAGGGTATTTGTTACTCATTGAAGATACTGTTTATCTATTGGAAATCCCTAGCGACAATACAGACGCAAGACGTAAAACAGCGTAGTAGAGTAGAACGAGTTTGAGCGCAAGGTACACTGTATGTGTGATTCTCAGAACTTGATATTGGAATAAAAAACCCGAATAGCAGCTTAGATTCAGTTTTACGTATGACAAAGTTCGCATATCTTAAGAAACCATTATGGCAATAATTTTCAATGCAGCATTCATCAATCACACATACAAGATGAATACATTTTTTGGAAAACAATTTTTTATTCATCTCATTCTTTATTTTTCAGGTCGGCGGAGGAGACTACTGGGAAGATGACGTGGTTGAGGACTACGTTATGTATGGGAGTGATGACATCCCAAAAAATCGGCCAGTTCCAATTTGGCTTTGTGTTGTGCTAGTTTTGAGCTACATACTGTTTGGGGCCTTTCTCTTCTCCGGGTGGGAAAAATGGAACTATCTGGACTCTGCGTATTTTTGTTTCATCACATTGACCACAATCGGTTTTGGGGACTTTGTCCCAGCTCAGCGAGTGCAACATGAGTCATCCCAGGTACCAAAACTGATGTGTTTTTATACAATATTTCAATAAATAACTGAATTTCTTTCGAATTGTTTCAAAATTTGCATTTCAATACACATTTGGCCTTGGTTAACTCGATTTAAGCGTGTTTGGATATTTGTTAATGTAGGTTAGCATTGCACTATGCTCGCTATATCTCCTCTTTGGGATTTCGTTACTAGCAATGAGCTTCAATTTGGTGCAGGAAGAAGTTATAAGTTCTGTCAAACTGGTGGCAACACGGCTTGGGATCATTAGAGAAGAAGATGGGTAATATGATGGTAAAAGTCACTATTAAGCTTTTGTATCTTACATTTGAGCAATATGAAATAAATAAATGTATACACTCTTATAATTCTTTGAAATAAAATATTATATATATCTGGCTGAAAATATATTAATTTGTGAATGAAACGGCGAGGTCATAGGATATTAAAAGAAAGTTTCATACATAAATTCATTAGAAGCATTTTACACTACAGGCCAGCTATCATACTTGCACAGAATGGATTCATGAAACTTCCATCCTGGAAAATATGTTTAGATTTCACGAATTCTGAAATACAAAACAATTATTGTTGGATGAAGACTTCGGTGTTAAATGTGTAGCAGAAACGCGAGAATCCATTTTTTTAAAAATAGACAAGCTTAATGTTTTTTCAAATGTTAGTATTTGTACAGCAGATGCAACGACTAGTCTTGCTCGGGATTGCAATTGAGTTTTTACCTGATATTTCAATACAATGATTTAGAATTTTAGATTTGGAGATCCATGAATCTCTGGAGTAAAATATAGTAGTAAGTGGTATGCCTACCAGAAAAAGAGGTGAGCCAACGACTCCCGCAACAATACCGGCTCCGGATGCCACTAGTGCACTCCGAAGTACTTGGTTTCCCCATTTTTGTTTCTCGTAAGTCCAAATTCAGATCCAATGTGGTATAAACCCTTTTAAACAATTACAAATTTAATTTTACTTTATAGCTTCAAAAAACTAAACTAATCTCTAACTAAATGCTTTTAACATTTACCAGTCTTGTTCCATTCATGACCCATTGGTACCATAAGGCTGGAACGAGACCTTTCTGTAATGCTACAAGTCCATCCTTGGCACCTATCGTGTATGCTGCGTGAAATACATTCCTATACAATCAATAATGTCTTGTGTCATTTGACTGAAGTTTTTGTAAAGGCAAACGAGTTTAAGTTTATGTTAAACAACTTGCTTGTAATGAACCGAATAATTTCCTTTTGCCTGGAGTTCCGTATCACCGTAAGATTTCAACCGTTTATAAATACCCACTGATGAAAATCAAATACTCTGAATAGGGCTGTTGTTACTTTAATTATTTACAAATCGTTAATTTTATATTCGGTTATTTTATTACTGTTACTGTCTGATTATAAGTTTAATATGAACACTTATGAACAAAATTGGCATTTAACACATACCACAACGAAGAAAGGAAAGTATATTATATCTAACATAAATATTATTTCGCTTTTCAATTACAAATACATTATCAAAAACTACTTTGTAAGGAGGATAGAGAGGGAGACATGATAATATTTCGTATCAGCAAACAACTATTTTATATGTAGCTGAAACAAAGATATAAGTTCATGACATACATGCATTAATCATAACATTTTATAAAAAGTAAAATTAACAAAACAAGAGTTAATATTGTAGACTAGAAAGGAAGTTATGATAATGGTTAGGTTAAACTATGGGTATGAGCACTTTCCCTTTGTTGCACCATTTTCTCATTTGCATTGACAAACATCTCTGCAGAATCATTTTCATGGAAGACAATGTCTGAGCTGCAAATTCCATTGGACATGGTCATTGTCTTTTGGATGCTGTTATGATTTTTAAAGTCCTCTTCCAATTGTACTTCAACCCTATTTCGAGCAAGATTGTTTGAAGAGGAGGCTGCTTTTCTAAAGTGGGCTACATAGTACCCGGCCAGCAAAATCAACTGTGAAATAAGCATTAATAAGTCATGTTAAATTAAATCATCTTCAATCTATGTACATGTATAATTTAGCACTTGAAAATGTAATTGAACTTTGACTTCACCAACCAGAACAACCATTCCAGCGATTACAAACACAGTTGACCATCTGAAGCCAACCCAATCATCTAGGATCCCACCCACAAATGGTCCTATGAAGTAACTTAAAATAAATAAAGAAATGAAAATAAAAGAAGATTCTCCAAGTAATATCTTAAACTTATTATGTCATTTATTGGTTACCCAAGCGCAGACATGCATGTCCAAAGACCGGAAACCAGTCCATAGGTATTAATATCGTCTGCATAGCCAAAAAATCTATTACATGAGTAATAAGAAAGATCATTAACACCAGACAAACATATCCTGGTTTATAAATTGCTACGCGGATATGAAAAACAAAACGCTTCAAAAAATCACCGAACCATGAGCTACACCGTGGGTACAGTCATGCTTTATCAAGATAAGATGTTCACGGTATGAGTATATACAACCTGAAATGTATTATACTTACATCGCATCCTGGAGCACTTGAAGAAACGCAGATACCAAAATGGCAGCCAGACCCAGTCCAAACAAAGACAACCCAAAGCATGACATTGGAAGAGTTCTGTAATAATAGGAATAGGTCAGCGTTCACTCAAGTGAGACCACTTCATTATGAGCAATGACCAGATACCAGATCACCACCACCAGACAAAAATTATAATGTAGCCATGTGGTCGGCTGCTGTTAATTACAAGCTTGCGTAACATGTATCACTGTACAAACTACGTATTGTACATGTTCTAAGAATTCTTACGTTTCAAATGGAAAATATGGGACTGGTCCAATGAATAAAAATCCGAGAATTGTAAAAATAGCTCCGGATAAAGTAATCATTTTCTGATGATCTGTATGGTCACAAATCCATCCCCACACGGGTGCGGTAACAGCGTAGACGCCACCATTCAAAATGAACACGGCACCCACTGCCAACTTGTTGAGTTGAAACTGTAATTTGGGATAAGATAATTGACAGGTGTAGAACAGGTTCCTATTATATTTGTTTTTTTTGGAGGGAACTACATATCTTTTCTCTCTTTATTACAGTAATTACTTTTAATTTAATTACTTGATATGTTTGTATTAGTCCAGTAAACAATCAATAAAATAAAAGAACACAAAGCTTTCAGCATCAAGTCATTTAGTTACAAACCTGTTTCAAATGGTGCTCTAACCCACCTGACAGCAAGCCGACACCTGTAGTTGCTGCGACAATGCTATAAGCAGTCATTGCAATCACTGGAATTTTAAGCATTTTAAACATATGAAAGCCTCCAAGGACAACTGGGGGAGATGCTTCAGCTTCTGGAGCTGAGAAGTCCAGCGTGGTTTCAGATTTTGCATTTTCTTTCAAACTCGCCGGATCAGGTAAAAAGAAATATGTGGCGAGGGCTGAAGCAAAGAGTAGACTTCCCATCACGAGAAATGGTAGGCTGTAACCACCAAGCTGGAAAAATGGAGGATCGGATCGATTAATTTTCTAACCATTATGCGGATCTACTCTAAACAATACGTGATCAGTTATAATACATAGCTCATTAAAATTCCTGTTTTAGATTGGCATCCTTTTATTGGTAAATGTTTTATTTTATAGATCGATATTATGCATTCCATTGTCCAGTTTTAAAGTGAACACATTTAGATGTACCTACCTGATACAGCGCCCCACCGAGCGATGGGCCAATTATAAGTCCGAGACCATAGCTTATTTCTAGTACAGCCTGGAATTTACAATGTGAATAATAATTAATTGATTAAGTCAATGATACATTGAGGCATAATTATATGATGATATTATGATGAGATTTTGTGTTTCTGCAACTTACAAACGAAGTTGCCACGTTTTGGGGGAATGCGACGGCAATGATGGTGAAGGATGCTGTTTCGAAAGCAGCTACGGAGAAAAAAAAATTATGGTAATATAAGTTATAGGCATGTGACTTTCATCAATACAATTTGTGCCAATTTACATGCACTTACGTACTGTACGATTGTTTAAACAAGCAAGAGAAGCGTCATTCACAACTTTTATGAAATCATACCATCTCCCATAGCTTCCACCACACGCACAATAAGGCACGACAAAATGAATGGGACACGACCTTCAATTTGGTCGAGTAAACTGTAGGGAATATTGGAGAGGTACTATATTAAATGATATATTATTCTGATGATATGTGTCAACAAGTTCAACGAGCTTTAAATATGATTTATATTGATCAAGCAGACATAGAACAGACCATATTTCTACTAGTTCTTACTCGTTTTAATTAAAAAATAGATCTCTATATCTGTGTAACTACAATGTAAAATCACTCACCCAAAGATTATGCAGCAAAAGCCAGTAATGAAAATTCCCCAATTAAAAACTCGCGTGGGTCCAAGTGATCCCATCTAAATTTAATCATTACAATAGGTACAATACAAGTTTGTCATTTGGAGAAATTTTTCAAGTCATGTAATTTACCTTTGCTCCATAAATTGGCGACATGACAAAAACCGTAAGTTCGAAAATCCCGAAAACAAGACCGCTCTCTGTAGCACTCGCTCCTTTACTTCTAGCCTAGAAAAGTATTTAATTTCATTCAATTAACTTTATGATGATATGAGATACATTTAACACGCTGTTGAATAATGTGGTAAATGGACAAGCTGTCGTCAATAAAAATTGACGGATTACTTTGATACAATACTTATAACTTACAATATCTGGGTAGAAGGGTGCTTGGATAGACACTACAGCGGATGCGAAAAACTCAACAAAGGCCAAAATGAGAAGGATAATGAACTGCTTCCGATTACAGCCTTGACTTTTTCTTTTGAAATACTGCACAATAAAGTTTGTTCTTTTATGATTTTCCTGAGCATCACTATCACTGCTTGGAAGGGATTTACAAAGTTGCAAATTCTTTTTCGAATCACTTTTGTTCGCAACATCGCCATTGTTTAATACATAAGTAAAATCTAAAGCGGAATCACATTTCATGGTCGAGGCTGTATCTAAATCTTCTTCTTTACTTGAAGACCTTGAGCTACTACTACTACAATCACTATTAGAATTTTCGTTGGCTTCGCACGTGGAAGCAGTTACAATGCTCTCATCTGAGGAAGATTGGAGGGAACGGGATGATGGTGAATCTGTCAAACAATTCCTGTCACGTTTTACATCTGCATTTATTTTATTTGGACCAGGAATACCGGTGCTTGGTGATGTTTCACAACAATCAAGTGTCTCTGAAGACATGATTTCAGCTGAAGAAACCATTTTTTGTCTCTTTTTTTCTTCGTCCACTTTTTCTGCTTCTTCTTCTTCCTGGAAGGGTTCGTGAACGAACACTGAACTTTCTGGTTTTCATGCACTAGTTACTCCAGAGTTAAATAAAAATTTGTGGCTGAAACTAAAACCATCCTACTACTACCTTTTGCTACAATTGCATAATAGCAATTACACCAGCACTCCTTCACTGATTTCTCCTTCGTAAGATGAGATGACACTTGTAAAAAGGGTTAAAAAGTTAAGCACTCTTCCTAATCAGGAGCCAAATGTTCAACGTAGTTATCATAAATCACAGCAAAACTGGATGCACTTTTCAGGCTATAAAATAAAAAAAATGCATGATTTATGTACACTGAATTGCTACCGCATAACACTAATGTATAAACAGGAGCAGCGCAGCGTTTTGACTGATATTATCCTCTCACTTGCATTAAATTAAAGTAATTTCCAGACGTCTGCTAAAATTCTTAATAGCAATAATAATACTTAACTGGCTTGTTTATACTTTAGTTTAAACTGAGGTTGCTTATAATTTGACGATGATGATGATGATGCTTAGATATGAATGCTGATCCAGATGCTTGGATTTTAGATTAAAACACGGATGAATCAATTCTTTGACCTTATTCTCGCTCTCGACACTTTTCCACTCTGACCAACAAGACGATAAGATGTGGAGTGAAGAGCAAAGTGACTGTTGCACATTGGTTTGGTGCACAAATAATGGAAAGGAGAAACAAGTCAAGAGTTATATAGTTATAGTAATCATGATCATGATCAACATCACATCATAATCATCATCATGATGAAAATCATAGACGAAGACAAACTAAACAAGCCTAAATATCGTTTTGGACCTTGTTTTTTTTTGAGCATACCAAAAAACCAAAGCCAAACGCAAACCAAGTACCATGCAAAACTTCACATAACTTATACGATTAGGTGTATGCCAAGACATGGAATGGAATATAGTATGTGTGTATTGTATTTATAATGGTTACAAGAACGATTACGCTTGCAAAAGGGAAAAATATATACAAAACTGTGGATAGGAGAAGAAAGAGGTACATGAAATGAAATAACGTGCTGTTACTGCATAACAACTCCTGTTTTGGTACTACTTTTTCGTGTAAAAAAGAAATGTTTAAAATGTTTTGTGTTGTGGATGGATGTGGTCTTGCTTATCCACGGTTTTGTATATGCCTAGTGATTGGATGACATGCAGCTATTGTTGGGGAACAGAAATGTATCACTTTTGTAAAGTTCATGGGATTTGATCAGCAAACCATTTTACTTCTCTCGGTGATTCTCACTTCTCTCGTCGCCCATTTTTTGTTGTGGATTTTTCTCCACATTAATAACAGTGTTGAAACAAACATGTCATTTTTTTTGTTTTTTCAATGATTATGACCATCATTATTTCAGGAGAGGAATCATAAAAAGTGCACGATTTTTCTGCAAGTAAAAAAGAATGAAAGGTCATGAAAAGAATCTGGTCCTTTCTGGAGAGATTTGCAACATCACTTTCGTGGTATGATATGTATTTTGGGGAAAGCAAGACGAGTGACAAGGCAAAAAGCTAATCAAAACGGTTGGGAATAGTTGAAATGAAATGATGAGCCAATAAAAACCGGAATGAGGTTTTGCAAAAAATAATATCCATTTCAATCAGACAACATAATATCAACATCAATGTGGCCGATAAAGAGAAGAATACAAAAAAAAAAGTTTTTAAAACTTGTTTACTAACAAACCCACAGTTTTTTTACATTTACTGATTTACTGCACTGGTGCATTTTTTTGGCAACAGTTTTGTCCATTAATCCAATACCTACGATGAAATTCTATGATATCTAACAAACCAACCCAACCGATTCGGTTTCAGCAGAACAGTCAATTGGAATTGCCTAAAACCTAAATGCTCAAGGTAAATGGTGTCTAGTCTTGATTACAGCGGGTTACATTTTTATAGAATTTGTTTGTCAACTCTTTAGCTTAATTTTTATGCATACCATGTACAAATGTGGAATGTTGCCTTTTGCTAACAAAGTCTTTTTAATGCTAAATTTCATGAAGGTATTCATTGTTTTTCCATAATTTTTTGTTGAGATAGATCAATAACCGGCACCCTCGATTTTCTTGTGAACTTTGAAGAGTGCCGGCTTAGGCTGTTTTTGGGTACCTATGCACATACCTTGACCTAAAACCCATGATCGAGCTTGTCTTCAGGTTGGGAACTTCCCTCAATTCAAAAAGCCGGTTTTCAATAGTGTGTGTTTTCCCTTGTGCATTTCAATTTTTAAAAACACGGGGTAATCCTATGTGGACATTTTTAGCTAGTTAATTGTTTTGTTCCTTCTGTCCGTCGGTCCATTCGGGCACAAGATACCTTCAAAACGATTTCAGTTTTCACTGATTGGTAGCTCAGGTAAAAGCTTGAATCAGGTTCAATTATGGATCAAATCGATTTTTCATCCTTCAACTTTATTTCAGCCGGGTTTGATCCGTTAACGCACTTATATGAGTTGTTCGCATAGGTATGAACAAATATGTGGCTTCCAATTCTTGGTCAATATTGAAGAAATGTGAAAGCTTTTTAGAAATTCCAAATTTTTTATTATAAACACACGGTCGTGGGCTAATTTAATCTTAAATTGCTAGTTCGTTACACTCCTGAGTTACCAGGTTTTATTTAGTAGGAGAATCAATGTACAAAAGGGAAAAAAAGGTCCTTACTATGGTTTTTGCTGGCAGGGTCCCATTTTTAGGTTATGATTTAAAAAGAAGGGCCCCTTCCTCGGTCTTGCATATTAATATACACACCTGTCTGTACACGAGTTGTACTTACACGTCTATTTGTCAAGTCCTGAGAATACTTCTCCCCATTACCTCTATTTATAACTCCATTGAAACTCAGCTCCCATACATAAAAATTTCATAGGAAATGGGCTTATCTGTCTTGGATTTTGAACTTCCAATGAAATCTAATTGAGACATACTCTATCTTTTAGTAATACATATGTATGTCACATTTGAAGCAATATCCAACCTGATAATGTTTAAGTTGTTTATGAGGAAAAAAAGCACTAACACACTAATTGGATTCTGAGAGTTCGATAATTTCTAGATCTTCAAATATATTTTGGAACAGCTTTATGACTTTTACTTTACTTAAAAACTAGATAAAAAATATGACGTAAATGAAACCTTTCGGTAGGTCAGTTAAGAAGGAATTTGTACATAAACGTTACATAAAAACAAAGTTACTTGTTGGTTCCCCTGAGGCATAATAGTTCATCTTAATGATCCGTGATAAACCCTAACGAGTCAACATGTTGTGTATAATCCGGCTTTGCAAAAAATATTCTTGAATGATCATCATAAAATATCATACATTTCTTTAGTATAATTCCATATTTCAGTTTGAGATGATTGGCAATGTAAATGTAACGTCGTAGGCTGCATTACAGTATTTTTGTTATTGAACTTTACAAGTTGATTTTCCTCTATGAATCTATCGAGTACATAAAAAAATGTGAGTTCATGTATCTTGTTCTCTGGATTTTCCACCCTAAAAAATGCCCTTCTAATACAGCAAAACAAAGTTTTTGCTCAAGCTGATAGGGCGTTTCGCAAGGGAAGCAAACACCAGTAATTGTGATTTTTTATACCTAGTTCAACTTTTCCATTACTTAAAAATGTCCGAACATTCAAGAATCGTATAAGAAAAAATGGAACTAGTACTTGAGAGAAAAATTGTACTCCCCCTTTTTGGCAATAATGAATTATTTGTTGTAAATTATGAAATGAATTGCAGGCGGAATACTTCATTTCTTCAAGTGTGTATAAGCATTAATGTTTTCATTTTTTGGGGATATACATACCAAATACCTAAGCTTGCTTCCTTTGTTGATAGGTATCAGGATAATAAAGCATTTTTTGAGTAAACATTGAGAGCTACTTCATTTTTCTGATAAATTGACACCTGGCAGTTTTCACACTGCATAATTTATATATTTCTTGTCTGCTGGGCTACCTATGCTATGGATGTACCGCTGTTTTATCACAAATTGCTTCCTTCTTAGCTTGGCGTTTTTGGCGAGCATAAAATAAGATGATATGCTCACACTCACCAAGTTTCTTATTTTCAAACGTGAAAAATGGAATGAAAGCATGCGTTCGTTTGTGTAGAGTACAACCGTGGTTTCAGCTTTTGTGTCCAAAGTCTCATCCACTTCATTTTGGTAATGTGAGCATTATTATCGCAAAACGTTCATTTTTCGGCATATTTGTGTTTATATTGCTAGACCACAAACTCTTCATATTATGTGCTGTCCTGTAACAACTTTCACTAATGAATGACTGATAGAAAAAGTGATGAAAAAAATGAAGAGAAATCAACTCATATATTTGTACAAAGTACTGATCGATATTATATATTTCCTGGCGAATGCTCACACAAAGGTGAACGGGTTCAATTCAATTCGAACCACCTAAGCTTGTAGCACATTCCGATTCCGCAGCAGTCCAGTTTTATAATAAATCCTATTGGATTCAAAGTAGCTTCGGTTAAGATTATTTAAAGAATCATGTCCATAATTACATTTGTGCATGTTGGAGAGCTTTTAATTTGCCTGTTGGCTTGCATTCCACTAACTTCAACAAAGTTACGTAAGATATATGCAAACTATAAACTGTTTAATTTATTATCTAACATTAAAAAAAGTCCCGAATCATACATGTTTCCAAATAAATGCTTTGTGCAGTCCTGCTTGTCGATGAAAACTCTCAAGATTGGTCAAAAGGTTTTCAGGATGGACTGGCAGACTTTCAGGACTCCTTTGGGACAAGCTATGATTATAAGGCTGTTGTATATAAAAACGAATCACACTGGCAAGAAGGTATGCAGAGCTACGAAGTAAATCTATCAGAGCTTACTCAAAATCTATCGTACAGCATTATTATTAACTATGTATATTTTTTCTAAAATCGTACTAGTGTGTCAATTTGTTGCGAATGGAGTTACCGTGATTCTTGACCTTACAAAACGCATCGGTGATCCAGAAACTCGTCCCCAAAAGTTTTTTAATTCAAAATCCATGCCATATTTTAAGGTGGATGCTCCATATGACGCCATTTTGAAAACAATTGATTCACTTGTTCAGGTTAATAATGGGAGCAATGGCTTTCTAATTTTCAACTCTGATTTAGGTACGCTCATCCATGATTGAGCTCACATAACTATAGCATTGGCTAAGCACTTGATAATTTGATAGCATTTGGTTAAATAATTAATTCATTGAAGGAGTCAATCGTGGAGTTAATACCATCTTGGGATCAACTATCATTCGCTTTGCCTTCCTGCAATATCCTGAACAAGAAGCAATGATTGTTGAAAAGTTCCAGTACCGTGTTCCCTCAGCTGTATCACTTATTGGGACAGAGAGCCAGATAAGAGAATTTACTTTGAAGCAAAATATCCTTGTTCGAAATCGAACGGAATGGATTCTCATGTTTGACGAATTTGTGGATACTCCAGTTCCAAACTTTGATTCTATCAAGTTTCCTTACTTTCGTGGGTATCTTTCTACAAGCGTTTGCTGTTCCATGTCAAATATGCAAAGAGATGCGGGAGGTAGTTCCAAAGGCTGCAGTATATCATCTTGCAAGGAAAGTCCAACTAATCTGTTTTTGCGGAGACTGGCATACATAATATCACAAGCTGTAATGGAGTTGGATCCTAAGGGAGAAAAGGCCGTAAAGCTAGGCTGTACCGATCAAGATAGCCGAGCTGGCGACAAAGATTTCACTACCAAGTTTACAGAATCATTAAACAAAAAATCTGATGGATTATTTGAAGCAAAAAATGGTCGTCTCTCCTTCAATGCAGCAGTTAAAGTAGAAGACTTTGTAAATGGTTCAAGCAAAGCTGTCGGAGACTATACATTCTCAAAAGGACTTGTTCTCAATCCATCCTTTGTCTTTCGGACGAGGAAGCGCTATTTCAGGATTGGAATTGTTGAGGTAGGTAACAAACCCATGAAAAAGTAGAAATTAATGACGCAGTTTCAACTTCTTTGTCTAAAAAAATATTTGGGTAGAGTTCACCATGGTCAATGAAAGACAAAGATACGAACGAATGGACTGGGTATTGCATTGACCTGACCCAAGGTATTGCAGACAAAATGGATTTTGAGTATGATTTGGTCCTAAGTTCAGAATTTGGCAAGAGATTGCCACCTCATGGGAGATGGAGTGGCTTAACTGGTGATTTAATTCATGGGGTAAGTATGTACATGCAAATTATACTGACCGCAGTTAACCTTTGATTTTTTGCGAGTTCATATATAATCAATCAAAATCAGAAAATCGACATTGCTGTTGCCCCATACATAATGACTTCAGAGCGTGAGGAATTCATTGACTTCGTTTCACCCTACTATGAACAAAGTGGGCTGATAATAAGTAAGTGTATGAGCTTATACTAAATCTAACGATGGTTTTTATGGCTTGTTATCAAAATGTAATTCAATTTTGTGGTACCCGTTCTTCATCATTTTATCTGACAAAAAACATTAATGGTGCTTGATAACAGGATTTTATTAGTCATCATCCATATAATTTAAATTCATTGTGTGTTTTTGCACAAAAACTCCCTGATTTCAGCTATGAAACGACCAGTTGCAAAAAATTCTTTGTTCAAATTCATGACTGTTTTGCGAACCGAGGTAAGTACTACACAACCCAATTGATTTTAAGATTAGAAATAGCATGAAAAAATGATCACGTCGTATATAACATCCTTCTTGAATTTGTAACATTGTAAAACACAATATTATATAGTAGCTGCACTTATATATTTTTCCTTTAGGTAAATACACCATAAAAGTCAAATAAAGTAGGGAAGAAAAAAGTCATCTAATAATGTGATATAATGAATGGTCTGTGGCCATTCCAATCCGCACTCAATCTTTTCTTAGATCGTTACGGAACAAGTTTGTTTAGTTTTAGTCATTAAGCGTGTATTTATGTTGGCTTTTTTGTGCCCTTTTTTGTTTAAAGAAAATGGGTTCTTTTGTGCACAAGCTATTATTTTCATGTTAATGGAATGATGAGTGTTTGCTAAAAGATGCGTATAAATGATCACATTACATTATAATTACACACACAATTTCCTTCACATATACAATGAACACATGCAAATATCTCTGGTCTAGTTATGCGTATTAAATTCATTTCAACACTTTTTCCTTCTTAAATAAATCAGGTCTGGTTAAGTATTTTGGGCGCAACGATTGCTACCGCAATCCTTCTCTGGTTTCTGGACAAGTATTCTCCATACTCTGCCCAAAATAACCCAAATAAATACAAAAGTTTCAGGTAACAAAAAAGTAGATTGGATTGGGTTACATTAAACCAAACCAATTAAATGTAGATGTCCAAATCTTTAATGATGATAGGTTTTGTCATCTTTTCATCTAATTGATGATCTAATGAATGCTTTGTGTTTTGTCTATCAATCAAATTCCCAATAGAAAATTTACATTGAAAGAGAGCTTTTGGTTTGCTCTCACATCATTTACTCCCCAAGGAGGTGGCGAACCACCGAAAGGTACTTCAGGAAGATTATTTATTGAATAAATTAAGAGACCAATTAAACCCTATAATTAACAAAACAAACTGGTATGTATGTACATCACTTCTCATTAACAGCTTTGTCAGGAAGAACGTTAGTAGCAGCATACTGGATATTTGTGGTATTGATGCTGGCCACGTTCACGGCAAACCTCGCTGCTTTCCTCACAGTGGAACGTATGCAAAGCCCTATCAAAAATTTGGATCATCTTGCGTCTCAGTCGAGCGTCAAATATTCTGTTGTCAATACGTCAACTGCAATGACATTTTTCAAGAATATGGCTCATGCTGAAGAAATACTGTACCAGTAAGCACATCATGTTGTTGAACAGAAAAGTGACATACGTAACAGCGATCGCTGTCCTTTGATCTGTCATTTTATCTTGTCTCATTGATTTAATAACATGTTTCTCCTCTTATCCAACAAATGTCACTCAATCTCCTGATGCAGTATTGGAACTGGATATTTCATAAAAAATGAAGAAAAAAACTCATGTTATATAATTTACTCATGGTATTTTTTTTTATAGAATGTGGCGCAATCTCACTCTGAAAGCTCCCTCATCTGCGAGAGAATACGTAGTTTGGGAATATCCTATTCGTGAAATGTACATTCATATAAATTCCGTCATTCAGAAAACTGGAGCGGTGGACAGTATGGAAGGTGGCTTTCAAAGGGTGGGTGTGTCATTCCTTGAAATAACAGGATTAAACTAACAAAAAAAGTTTTGTAAATGGAGCAAGAAAAGGTCAACATATTGATTTGATGATGCGGAAAATTTGCACATGCTATTTTTAGGCTATATCAGACGACTACTATGCCTTCATCCACGATGCGGCCCAGACGAAATATGAAGTTTATCAAAATTGCAATTTAACTCTAATCGGAGAAGCTTTTGCGGAGGCACCTTATGGTTTAGCGGTGGCACAAGGGAATCCATTGCAAGATGATTTGTCTATGGCTATTTTGCAATTGCAAACAGAAAGGTTCTTTGAAACGCTGAGTTCCAAGTATTGGACAAATGATTGCACAAACTTGGGTGATGGGGAAAGTGATGGGATATCTTTGGAGAGTTTGGGTGGAGTTTTTATTGCGACTATTATTGGATTGGGAATTGCTTTTGTTTCGCTTGCCATTGAAGTTTTTACAACGGCGAGAAATAGAAGAAAGGCAAAGATTGCAGAGGAAACCATGATTAAACCAAAGTTTGTTGGGCCTTTGGATTTTTATGGAAATTCCAATAAAGCCATTACCCTGGTTGGTCAGGCTGGAGGAAATACACAGAAATCGGAGGTTTTGCGTAGAGCAAATTTCCTGCCGGAAGTCATGAATTAATGAATTAATGTTTGTTTTACATTACTCTAATGTTTGAAAAGAAATCCATTATATTATGGGAGTTTTTGGTGATTCTTGATAAGTTATAAAATATATTATGTTTCGAAGTTGATTTGATTTTAATATTCAAATCCTTTTATTTGAAAAAGATATTGATATGTTTTCACAAGTGCTTGTAGTAATGTTTAAAATGGATCTAATAATGCCGCAATATTGATACTAAAATTTGTGTCCCTGTAAAGTGATTGTTAGTTTGTTAAATTACTTACTAGACAACTTTGTTCTGAAAACGATAAACCTATATTCAAATATCGACTTCAATTTGGACAAAATAAAAATTTGGTAGACATTTTTTGTTAATGAGCACCTTGTAATACTTAGACTGTGAAACATACATATATGCATTGGCTGCAATATAACTATTACTATTATGTATGTATGTAAGTATTTGTATTTGGCACATGATATTATGATATGATATTGAACTTCCAAACTTTCATATTCAAACAGTGCACTGTTGACTAAAATTGCCCACATACAACATTCCCTTCTCAATTATATGTTAATTATAATTAGCATCTAAATATACTGTTATCAAACCTAAAATCCACAAATACACAGTGTACAGACGTATGAGCAAAGGTTGATTCGTAACGCAATGCTAAAAAAACCAGAAGTGTGTCAGGAAATGAGACATTACACTCATTTTTTTTGCAGTGTCGTGAAAAATTATACATTATCTCTATTGCTTGTTAGCTCTCAGTACATGCGTTTGCTCCTCCGCGTCACCGAATAATTTCATAGTTTCTCAAATTTACGTGTCCTTGAACATAGATAAGAAAAGAGTCTAATAAAAAAACGATAAGAGTAGGAGAATAAAGTTAAGGAAGGTAACTGTTGTTCTTGTATTAATTATCCGTAAAATCTTTGTCCTAAAAATATATTGTTTTTTTCATAAAGTGTGCACGTTATATAACAAAATTCAGGAAGTTTATGATGGACGCGTCAAGACAAACCGTATTAAATTGTTCCGCTATGTTAAGCCCACACAGGAAGAGGAAAACTTGGACAGTGAGTACCATTGTTAATTACTATAATTTATCCAAGAAATTACCAAGGGTAAAAAGTGTAAAAAAATTGGACTAAGTTTTTAGCATATTAATTGTAGAACTGGGCATACATCATTATTGGGATTCTCCTATCATTGGGAGAATATTCTAACGCACAACAGCAACATTACCACCGAAGACCCATTGTCACGTCAGCACCTGGGTTGGATGCTTACCGAAACAGATGGATGTCTTATATTAGGAAGCAAAGCACGCCAAAACCAGCAGCAACCCCAACCATACCAGCAAGAACTGGAGGAGCTGGGCAACAGGCTCAGATAGTAAATGGGTTCTACTGTGCCAAAATCCATGCATTTTTTACAACGGAAGATAATCCTCGAATGTATCATTTGTGTGCGAGGAACCGTGAAAGTTGGTACGTTTACCACTTTTTTTGTCCACAAGGCTCTCTTTTCGATGAAACCATGAAAAAATGTAGCATGACACGAAGAGCACCTACTACGTCACGTCCTTTTATCATGTCAACAACAACACCCGGAACTCCTACTACGACAGCTAAATCAGTAATTCTAAGCAGTGCCAACACCATGTCTACAAGAAAACCTCCTGGGGGTTTCGCATCATATCTTGGCTTAAATGGATTCTTTACTAGACCAACAACAATGGCATCAACAATCAGGCGCACCACTACCACCACCACGACGACAGAACTTCCAGAAGCAGTTCCCGAGCCAGAGTCAAGCGTGACAGAAATTGGTGCGTCATCCGAAGAGTTCACTGAAGAGGAAATGATGATGGGTGTTAAAAATGTTTATGTCAACATTCCTGGGCTGACCATGGCGTCATCATCATCATCATCTTCAAATTCCCTTGCTGATGATGGGTATAATAGGCACTTTAAATTATAAACCATCTTATTTGTTTTGACGACACGTGGCAAACATCATTTATCATTTTATATTTATGCTATAAACATTTCCAATCCTTTCTTCCCAGAAATGAAGAAGTCACGACAGAAACTGATATGCCAAATGATGAAGAATTGAACATAATCCCTGAAAGTGGTACAAATTCAGGAGGAGCAGCTTTACAAAACTCATTGGCTTATCAACTTCAGCAAGCAGCCAGCATGTATAATAAAACGAATCCGTCCAAGACAATGGAAATGGTGGCATCAATCCTAAAAGCAAATTCAGCTTTTATACCAAGCGGGGGTAGACGACCCAGAAGAGTCAAGAAGCAGAACAAATGGCATTATTATCGCTTTCTCAATTGATATATGGGGGCAAGGCGTGTTTATTAGCACTTTGCGTATTTAGCACTTTTTTTGTCAGTATTCCATCCAAAAGTATAAAGTTCAATGCATTTGTATTTGTGCCATATATATATATATATTCATATCATGTGTCATACAAATGGAATTATTATTAAGTTCAACCTACTTTAATACTTGATATTTATATTTATGTACCTGTAATGTATTTGTATCGTATAATATAAAAAGTTAATATTTATTTTGTTAATGTATTATTCGCTTGTCATAAAAAACAAAGATTGTCTTCGTTTTTAAAGTCCCGTTGGCCACTCTTTACTATACATTTTAAGTGCACTTGCACTGATATATTAATTTTTTGATCAAGTCCTTGCATTCAGCATTAGACATCAGGGTGAGCAAGAAAAACATGGGAAAAAATAGATTCATCAAAATAAATGAGTAATGAAAAACAAAGTATGTTGATATCTCCCTAAAATCTCACATAAATACGCACATATTTGCGATAACTTGGTTAAAGTCGATGATGTGATGTGACCAAAGTCTTTCGAGCAAAGTCAAAAATACACTCGGGTGGTGTTGTAGGTTGTGAGACACACAAAAAAATAAATAATTTTCTTTTCTTTTTCTGTTTTTGTAATAAGATGACAGTGACAGGTCTATTTTTATCTTATGGCTTCTCTTATCGTATCGTTTAGTCAGTCGTGTGTCGTGGTTGATCCTCTCATGTTGGTATAGTAGTTGCTGGCGTATAATATTGAAACATTGTATTGAAATCTTGTGATGGTGCATGCAGAAAGAGGACGAATGACGAAGCTCTCACTTGCTCTTGCTAAGTATGCAATGCAACCGTTTTATTTTTAGCGGAACTCATGCTAAAATACTAGGTGTTCATCTTATACTTTTGCTTTACGAATATTATTTTCTCACGTCCACATATATTCATTGATGATTTTAAAGCCTTGCCATTCTAAATATTCATGTAGTTATTGTTTGTGAAAGATAATGAAGCTGTTATTTTCATGAAATATCATCGCATCACATAAACAATGTAGAAGAAAGGTTTGGTCTGTACAATGTCGACCACATGTAATGATTTGGATTTGCTCGTTTACTCGTAAATTGAGAAGAGGATGTGTGTTGATAGATTTATTAGAATTTTTGAAAACTTAATTGATTTTTTAGTTTATTTGGCCTCAGACTACAGCTTTGAAAGGGAATGAGAGCTGCTAAAAGTAAAGCTGAAGAAGGGAATGATTACTTCCGTCACATTGCACTTTCTGCTAAATACAATGCTTGTGTGTGGGTCTGTGCTTAAGCTAATGGCACTAAAAAAAGTTTGTATGCAGAAGGGGAGCTGCACTGGCTGTAATGTAATGGAACTTAGGTATATATCGGAATTCCCATATAATAATACTATAATAATCTTCAGATGTATTTACTTGGGCTCACCTACCACGTAAAAAAACAACTGACTTTCCATTTCACTTGGTTGACTCCGTTGTTTTATTGCTTATATCTGTTTGGATGCTTCCATTTCTTATTATGATGATTCTCTAAGATGTTTTTAATGTATGCATAAACCTCATGTGTTTTGGTTCATCGTCACCCTTCACCGGAACTGGCAAATATCCCACAAATGCAAAACGCTTTAATATATAATATAATACACTAGTTATCTATGCACGCAAGCCTTTTTCCCCGTGTACCATTTCCATTTAGTTCACAATATCATCTAACATCATGACAATGTGTTACGTGCCATGCCGGCTGCAATGTATATATACAGTTTTTACCTCTGCTCCATGTAGATCGGCATACAATCTATTTCCCGTTGCTGATTTCAAATCGTATAGAGAAGAGGTTTAGATCCCAATTTCACATTCGCCATTTCTTCAATCCTGTATACAAAACAAAAACTTATTTCAATTGATTGATTCTTATATTCTTTAAGAAAGGGAATAATCCTTTGAATTTACAAATGACATGGAAAATCTAAAAGTTCAAAAAGTCTGAAAAAGTACGTGACTAAAAGTGATTGAGTTGATTGATACCCAGCAATATAATAATTTTTGGAGGAGCAATATGAGAACTTTATTATAATCATCCTACACAATGAGTGCAGTAACCGTAACCCTCTTACTCGAACGAAAGGTGTGAATATTTTAGGTGATTTTGTGAAAAATAGTTAAAATTGTTAAAACATGGAGGAAGAACCGGAAGAGAAGACCAAGTGCCAGTATTGCATTACAGGATGCAAGCAGCTAATCACATTTTTGCTGTCGCATGTCGGCTTGCTTACCCTTGTGGTTGGCTACTGTCTAATTGGTGCAGTGACATTTGAAGCACTTGAGGCTGGGCATGAACGAGAGGTATGACATATTTCAGCTTTCGGCATTATTATGTTATTGCTTAAGCGTTCTTATTTCATTTATTACACATAAATTAATTTAGAGTCCCATAGATATTTTGTATAAATTTTGCTCGTGTATACTAAATAGCTCAAAGAAAAAATGGTAAGAGTCCGTGAAGCAGTTTCCCAAGACTTGTGGACAATGACACGAAAAGCAGAAATGATCGTCCCCGAGAGTTGGGCAGCAAACGCATCGAAGCGACTCCAGGTTTGCCCTTAAAATTTTATTTGTTTTCTTTCTGATTCAATGCCAAAACTTAAACACATGTATATGTGAACTTTTGGAAACAAAACGCGTAAAAATGATTTATTGCAACCATTTAAGTAAAAGCCTGCTTATTTATTTTTCGCAAGCCAATTTACCAGTTGGAAATACTTATTAAACCCAACTCTTTTTGTTTACATAATATTATCATTTTATGAGCTGCTAATGACATAAAGCTATCATCTCGCTTTCATTTGTTTATTTTTCTTTTGATATATGGACTAGGAGTTTGAAACTGAGTTGCTGAAAGCAATACGCAAGGCTGGCTGGGATGGAAGTGAAGATATAGAGCAGCTCAATTGGACTTTTACAGGATCACTTTTTTACTCAATCATCGTTAGAAAAATAAAATTCATTTTTTGAGTAACATTGAACATGTTATTTTATGCCTGCTTATCTGTTTATCTTTTTTTATTGTTTTTTTCTTCTAAACTTTAGGTAATTACCACAATTGGTAAGTAAGATTGATTCTTTTTTATACAATGTGATTTTTATTCTGTATGATATAGGAATCTATTTTTTCTATATTACTTAATTTGATTTTAAAAGGATATGGCCACATCGCCCCAAAAACTGTGTGGGGTAAAATTGTCACAATCTTTTATGCAATTGTTGGCATTCCATTAATGGTTATATGCTGGTCACATATTGGAGACTTTTTGGCAAACTCGTTCCGCTTCATTTACTGGCGAGTTTGTTGCTACCTTTGCACTAAAAAACCAAAGCATAGGCATAGAGGTCCAATGAGAAGAGGTCGAAGTGTACGTGGACCTCCAGGTAGAGGACAAAGGTTAGATATAGCATTTAATGTTTTATCTAGAAATTGTGAGTCATTCTTGATGCAGAACATCACCTAAATAATTATATTTATTATATCTCTGCAGCACTAGAATTAAGCGTTCTATTAGAAGATCCGGAAGGATGTCCCAAAGATCAGCAGATTCTGCAATGTCGGATTCTGCAATATCAGCCATGTCTGATCCTGGGTACGTATAGGTTATTCGAATAAGCTGTGACTTTTTCAAACAGTTTTTTTAAAAACAATTAACACGCTTCATTTTCATGGTCGTCTGTTTTCCAGAGCTTATGGCTTACCAGGTGCAACACAACATTTCTCTACATTACCAAGAACTACTCAACCCAAAGCCCTGCCGCATCCCGCTCAACAACAACAAGCCCCTCATGGACACAGCCATCACAGTCATAGCCATAAACAGGTGACAAAAAAGCATGTTAATAAGCTCTCACCTCAAAAACTTTTATTCTCTTTCTGCCCACTAACAAGATTATTTCACTTCTTTTTATAGAGGTCAGCAAAATCGTCTGAACCCGAACTAGCACCAAACCTTCCAGTATTATACAATAAATATGCGGATGATCTGGTTCGCATGCCCATAACACCTGAAGGAGACGAGTCATTAAATGGGAGTAAAAAAGGAGGTGACGGAAAAGCCCAACCTCCAGCAGCCGCCGCTCAAGGCATCAGTAGAAATCGCTCATTGCCACCGGATCCTCATCGTTTCGTATGTCTATTAGCGCTAAAAGTATTCAACGCATAGTCCTTATTTAACAGTAGTAGCCTTATAATTTAACATACATAGCAAATCAAGCCGACTTTTTTTGCCAAATTGTTAAACTATACTGGTTTGTCTTTTTATCCTCCTTTAAGATGGGAAAGCCTGAAGACTTTGATTATTGGGAGGAAGAATTTGATGAATACTATGAGGACAGCGACTATGAAGAAGAGGACATTGGAAGTCGCCCAGTTCCCATTTGGCTGTGTTCAAGCTTAGTAATTGGCTACATTGTTGGTGGCGCCTACTTATTTTCCAGTTGGGAAGAATGGAATTTCCTTGATTCAGCTTATTTCTGCTTTATCACGCTAACCACAATTGGTTTCGGTGACTTTGTTCCCACTCAAGATTCTGAAAGTAGTATTGCGCTATGCTCACTATATCTCTTGTTTGGTATTGCGTTACTTGCCATGAGCTTCAATTTGGTACAGGAGCAAGTTATCAACTCGGTAAAGAGACTAGCAATGACCTTAGGAATATTGGATGATGAGGAGGATAGATGAATACAACAAGTCTTTATAATATAATAGCTCATCATAATTTTATTATTATGTACATATATAATATTTCCACCGTGTATTAACCTATTGTATCTTATAATAAGTTTGTATTATTGTACGCTTAAGATGATGGATGAATATGGAATGTCTGAATCTGTTCTGTTAGTATCAAATTTTTTTTAAATGGTACTTGTGAAAGCTCATAAAATTGTGTCATATATTTATTGCTGATAATGATGATGGTATATCGTAATCGTATGGCCTTTTCAGTAAGAAGGTATTTAGTAATTTTATCACTTTAGTAGCACGTGAAGATTTCACCACTTCTTGTGACTTGGCTTCGGCAGTTGGGATGTGTTTGCCAAAGAATGGATGGTTCCTCATCACAAAATCACAGAAGTATATACGTTCTTAATCTCAGCCTTTGTGTTATTATCAGCAGCAGAAGCATTCACCATTCTACTCAAAACTCAACTTGAGTATAACTCCCAGCTCCTTTTTATACCAGAAGTTTTCCATTGCTGGTGCTGGATATGGATGCTAATGAAAAGGTGTTTTCTGTTTATTTAATCTAAATCACTGGAGATGTTGAAGAGGAATAGTAGCTGTGTGTACAGATTCAGATGCAGATCTCATAGCTAAAAAATGATTTGTAGTGATATCCTTTAGTCATTAGTACCAAATATGCACTGGATACTGAATACGCAGAGAAATAAATGTTGAGTGTACATAATCTAAAATTGTCTTTTGATAAATGGGTATGGCCAATATGGCGATGCACCCTGTTATTATGTGCTCTGTTCTACTGGAGTCATTTCATGGCATCTTTGGTTCTCCGTCATTGTATAATCCGTTTTATATTGCATCCTCCTGACCCGTAATCCGACAGCATAATATTTTATTGGCTTCTATTGACTCTCCACCGTATTGCTTCTATTTAGCGTGTCGATGTCTCAAAAAATGATTCAGAATACAATCTGATTTTCCTCCTTGATTAATTGGTCTGGATATAATAACTCACTTCACACAATCAACCATGTTTTAGCTTCAACTATAATATAATATACCTACGTGCAAAGCTATGAGTTGTACAGGTAAATCCTAATAATAGTGTAATTCTGTGTTATATTATTATGCACCTCTATATGGTACACCATATTAACCCTTTCTATAAACTTCATTTATACGATACCCCATTTTTGTTCAATGTTTGAAATGGTATAGATTGACAGCTTGAGGTTAGGTTGCGGTCACCATCAAAAGTTTTAGTTTTTCCCTAAAATACCCAAAAAAAATTGAGGCAAACACGCAATACGGAAAACACAAATCTTTTGTTCAGCTCAATAATGTGCCCATCCAGAGGCAATATTATTGAGAACTGAATTTAATAAGACAACAATAATATAAAATTCCTTTCTTAAAACTGCATATGCATAATTTGTCCTTTCATTGTCAGAATGGGAGTACCACAAGCTAGTACACACGTGCAAAAAAATTTAGAGCCAATTGATAACAATAATTTTAATGCGTATTATAATCATTACCCATCATCATTTACCCTAACCACAGCTCCCGATTCCGACAGTCGTGAATCTAGTTTATCCTCCTCATCCTCTTCTACATCACCAACAATCCTATCAGAATATTTATTGAAAGGGTTGAGTAACACATTTCTTGAAAAGTATAGTCGTGAGCTGACGATTGCAGCGAGCAGTTTAAGTGTTCTCGTATTGTTAATCATAGGCGCATGCATTTTCTGCATTCTCCGAGCACTTCGAAAGGATACTGATCACGATGATGAAAGTTCCAACTCAACGAAAAAGGGAGATGTTGAGCATTATCCGACGGATGATGCCAACTCTTCGTACTGCGCATCCGAGAGATCCGTGTCAGGCTACCATAATGGAGTGAGAAAGAAGCAGTCCATCATTTCCAAACTGTTTTCAAAACAAAATGGAAACTCCGCAAGGATATTGGCAGAACATCGTAATATCATTACCCCAGACAAAAATATCCCATTTGTTGTTCCAACGGTAATAAATAAATCTTTATTAGAATAAAATGAGCTTATTTTTTTAAGAGCAGAGGGTTTAACTAATGTTAATCTGCAGATAACGGTGACATGTCAGCCCGGAGAATCTTCTTCTTCTTCAAAAAGGAGCATAACCGTTCACTCCCCTCTTGAGCCGCAACCATCCACATCCAAAGCAGCTCAACATCATCAAGCGCTTCTCCTCGCTCAACAATTTTTCCCTCAACTGGAGCATCCCGAAGTTGACTCGTGTCCCCTAATCGCATTTACTCTTTTTTACGAGCTCTCCTCCCAAATACTCAACGTTCGCTTGTTAGAAGGAAGAAACTTTCCGGACAGTGTAAATCACACGGTAGCTGTCAAAATTTATCCGGGCCGGGGCAGCAAACAACACACCAAGGAGTTTAAAGCGAGATCCCCTGTTTACAACGTAGAGTTTTGTTATCACGTTCGAAACACATCTTTACACACTAAAGTGCTCAAGCTGAGAGCAGTAATTCCTGGAAGTCCCAAAAGGATCATTGGCTATGTCAACGTGGCACTAAAGGATTTGCAAGGGTTTGACACGGATGATGTGACGGAGGATTTGAACACGGTGCAGTTGTGGAGAAGGGTTGAGCTCCCTTCTGAAATTGGGGAAGGGGTAAGGCTTCAAGTGAGCTTGAAATGGAGTCCGGAGCCAAGCCCTGGTTTACTAACGATGAAAGTTATTGAGGCGGCTGGACTTCATGAGAATCGAGAATGTGATTATAGTAAGTGATGCAATAATAAGAGCACAAGTTTACCAGAAATGTAACCTTAACCTAAAGTTTATCGTTCTTTTGATTGACTTGGTATTATTTCTTTAAAGCTTCCTCCTACGTCAAAGTGACATTGCAAGAGCAAGGTCGCAATATCAAGACAAGAAAAACCCAATTAGTTCGTTGGGGCTCAGTCCCTAAATTTGATGATGTGTTTGTGCTCACAATTCCACAAGAACTTTTGAGTCAGATTTCCTTCCTGTTGGTTGTCATTGCCAGAGGTCGACTAGGTTAGAGCAACCGAATGAAAAAATGAGTCTCATACATTCTTCTTAAAAATAAATCTTCGTACAAAAAAATGATGTGAGTTGATTTTGATGTTTTATGATTGTGTATGACAGGTTCAAAGGCAGTTTTAGGGAAAATTAGCATCGGGCCGGTCCCCTACGCAAATCCACCAAAAGGAGCAGGAAAAAGTTCCGGAACAGAATTTTGGGAAGACATGTGTCATCAACCAGATTCCGAGGTTGTGCGGTGGCTTCATTTAGTACCTTAACCAGCATATTTCAATATAAAACAAGAAATCCAAACATGCATGGAAGTGTGTGTTGTATATATACTTATATATCATTCTTCACTTGCTAATATGCGTATTATGACTCATTTTTTTTCCTTTGATTTTTACTGCACACACCCGCACATTTCCATGTCAAAATATATCATTGTAAAAAGACGAAATGCAGCAATAATAAGCAAGTTCAAAAACTTAAAATAAATCGGATCTGACATGAAATGTGTGTGCCTGTCAAACATATTGGTAATTTGACATCAAAGCGCTTAGGTACATTGGAAGCTGCAACGTACAGAAAGGAAACAAAAACAAAACAAAAAATACTTTTTCCTATTCTTTTTGGACATGAACCTCTCCGCTCGGTGCTCCTGCCTTGTACAACCGTTTTTTATGATGATGATGATGATGAGGAGGAGGATGACGAGTCAGTTCAATCATTCAACTTTGTCAAAGTCATTGAACGAACATGTAATAAAAACTTGGGGCTTTCTGAACAAAAAAAACTGTTTTCATCCTGAACTTTAGTAGTTCTCCAAGAATGTGTGGTTACATCATCTATTTTACAGGCATATAGCACTTGAATTTTTCAATAGGTTTAACATATTTGAGCATCTTCTTGATTCAATGATGGGAAGCCGACTGCCATGCCGAGAAGATCGTAAAAACTGTTCTTGATAAAGTCATTTGAACTTTCGGAAGTCTTCCCTTTCCTCTTTATATGCCTACAGTTTTATGCATTCCAAATTTCCAACCTATATTTATACATTTTTTCATGAATGTTAAGACAATTTAAAGATCAATGAATGTTTATAGTAATTACATTTTAATGATGTAAACATATAATCGATAAATATGAATCAATTAAAAACTTGATCGATTAACAAAACTGAAGTTCAAACATGGTCAACAGGAAATCTCAAAGGGATGTTGACACTCTTGTAATAATGTTGTCATTTTGTCCAAACCTTGATAACCTTTGTCGTATATTTTACTTATACTTTGTAAAATTGTAAACCATTCGTAAAGACCAATGCTTTCCGCGTCATTTTTTTAGTAATCATACATGACGAGAACAGATACCAATCTACTGAAAATTATATTATTTTTCTTTTTATTCTTCTGTTAAAGACTTTAAGCAAACACAGTTTCATGCAGCAGGTAGCGCTGCTCAATTAAGCGTTTGTTTGTGTATCTCACTCGCAAATGCTTCTACCAGTTGTCAATTTAATGATATGAAGATGCATTTCCCATTTTGTTTGTCTCTAACTTATTTCTTGGCTTTTTTTATTGAAAATTTCAATGCACATGTTTATTTCAAGATATTGAACTCGGTTCAACCTGATCAGCAATAACTACACAAAACTACAACAGTCACAACGTCGTTGTCGTTGTCAGACACAAAAAATGACTTTTCATCTGTCTCATCTTCCCAGTGAATTTTTTTTCTATTCCAACTTTTGCTCACATTTGGTACGTCTTCCGTCTTGGCATGCAATGCATTTTCTTCACTTCCCAAAGCCAAAAACATAAACTATACACACTGCGTGTACTTATATATTACGTTCATGATATGTTGATGGCTTTTCCCTGTTCAGTTATAATTTGCCTGTTTGTAAGAACGTCTGATGTTCTTTATTTCAAAAAAGCTCACTCAGTTTTTTGGTGGAAGGAGGAGGAGAGACACACAGAGTGTCTCCTAACTGTCTATTGATTCAGACATTATTCATACAAATAGCACAAATTCATCATCAATAAGTAGTTTGCTACTGAACTCATTTTCTTCTTCTTATTCTCTCTGACAATTTAGTTGGAACCTGCTCATATTACTCAGTATATAACTACTAACTGCCTTTTCTTGTTCCATTATCTCTCTCTCTCTCTTCCATACATTATTTCCTCAACAACACCAAGCGCTACTTCCTTCATCTTCATCAATCACAGCGACTCCAACAAGATAAAGAAGTTCAGTATGGGACCTACTATATCTGCACACTCAATCAAAATCCATGCTGACCTATGACACAAAGCATTTCATGTCATTCATTCCCAATTCTTTGAACCACTTGCCAAACTTTATATTACTATTTGTTTCATTTTTTTGCAAGCCAATTATTGCGATTCCTTTCTTGTGTTTTCAGTTTGTTTGCATAAGTGGAAGTGAGAGTTTTAGTAAGTAAGCTTCTAAAAATATTCTTCGTAATTTTAAGTCCAAATTATCAGCATCTGCGTCACCGTCACAATCTAAATGAACTTATCTGGTTTGCTGGTGCTCATTGTGCTGTCGGTTTTGACAAGCATCGTGATTTGTGGAGAAAATGGTTCACAGAGGAAGTTGAGACGTTATAAGGTAAAAGAGCAAACACATGCGTTCATCTTTCGTTCAGTTCATTGATCGAGCCAGGATATTTGTTTGTTTATTCGGTTAGAAGCTTTAATTTACTATAGAGTGACATCACAATTTTAATTGTAGATTTGCAATGGAACAAGATGCAAATCAATACGATCATTCACCCCACCAAGTGTCCTCTTTGACATGGACTCATTCCTCTACAGCCGTTGGACACGATGGGCTCCTTGCACAAGACACTGCACCACAAAGCGATACAGGTTTCTCCCGATGAAATCATATAATATAACATAACATGTCATTTCACGCTGTGTTAAAATGTGCCACTCACTACAAATACAAATTACACACATTCTTGTATATTTCTTCAGCTGTGTGTTACATAACACTTTTTTTCCTATATCAATTTGTCAAGGAGCATGGATTAACATGCAATCCATGTTATTCCATGTGACAGGACAGGCGTGAATGAATGCATTTTACAAGTTTGTAAATAAGCTCATCATCAGCACACATGTTGATATTTATTTTTTGAATTGGAATATCTTTGCACAACTAGGGCATGCAAATTCCCGTTGGTATGTGGGAACACAATATTGCATGAAGAGGCTTTCTGCTATCATCGGGGAACACATTGCCAACACATTTTTGAGAATAATCAGCGAGACTTTTTAGCTGACGCAGAGGACGAGGACTATTTAGAAGATTATGTTGATCAAAATGAAGAGCATTTTTTGCAACAACAAAGTAATCATATTATAAATGCGAATAATTTTTTATTAGGGAAATTCCGACACACTTTCTTTACTATTTATAAGTATATTATTTATAGAAAAGAATTTTCTGTTTTGATTTTTTTTATTTATTGAGGCAATCCACTGCCAACCATCAGGGATTCTTTCGTATTTCCTTCTAGTTTGAAACCGGTACATTCTGATTCTACAAGACCGATCTCAGGAGGACGTGGAAGTACCAGCAGCAGTAGTAGTAGTACCACACCTTCCCAAATAAGACCTGCTCGACATCATCACAGTCGAAGGGATAGAAATCAAGGGGTTCCGAATAGAAATTCAGAAGAATACTTTTCAGAAACGGTTGGCCCTTTTCCAATCTTGCAAGACTATAATAACAATGAATACGAGGAAAATCCAACTTGTGGAGTTGCAAGGATTACCGATGCCAATCCAAATGGGCCTGTTTTGAGGATTTTAGGCGGAAGAGAAAGTTCGAAAGGTCGTTGGCCATGGCAGGTGGCACTCCTAAATCGAATGCAGGTGAATAGAAGCACAATTTCACTTTTAAACTTTTTTTCTTCAAAATTTGAAATCCCTCGCTCAAAATTAGAAAAATTGTAAAAATACCTTCAATAAGCTACATGCCAAATTTAAGGTCATTTGATCATTTCATTTCACATAATAAATCACATTTCATAGTTCAAATTTCAGGTAGCCCCAGAGCGATATGTAGCACATAAAAAGTTGAGAAAAAATGGTCATTCAACGATTTGGTTGATAAGAGCTGTTAACTGCTCCAACTTGTATGGCATACTTTGGTTGTAAATTTGTTAATTTGCTAAATTCTAGGAAGTGTTTTGTGGTGGAACACTGATTGCTCCGAGATGGATCATTACAGCAGCACATTGTGTGCGAAGGAAATTGAGCGTGACCATTGGGGAACATCATCTTCACAAGAATGATGGCACGGAGAAACATTACAAAGTATGTAAAGCATGGGTCGTTGTTCTAAATTTCTAAAGTAGCATTATTATGGAAGTAATGGATTCGTTATGTAGGTTCAAGCTGCTTTCATTCATCCAGAGTTTGACCATGAGACAGTTGACAACGACGTGGCTTTACTTTTACTACCAGAGCCTGTGCCAACAGCTGCCGGATTGGCATGCTTGCCTAGAGAAAATCAACCACTTCCTGCTCCAGATACGCTATGCACAATTTTAGGCTGGGGAAAGAGGAATCATACTCATGTTTTTGGAACAACTGCCCTACATGAAGGAAAGGTAAATCAAAAGAATAAACTCAGGGAACATCCAAACTAATCTGCCATTTAAATGGGCTCATGTAAAAAAATATAATTTAAAGGTACCGATAGTAAGTAATTTGGAATGCCGGTATACATACGGCGCACATGAAATCACAAGAAACATGTTCTGCGCCGGATATAGAAGAGGAACTGTTGACTCATGCGCTGGAGATTCAGGTGGACCGATCCTCTGCTCAGAGGATAATCGGTAATTTCCATTTAAATTTCCTTATATGTACCTCATCGGTTGCCTCAATCATTTCAAATTACAACAAATCATTTTACTTTTCCAATAGCTGGACAGTTTTTGGAGTCACCAGCTTTGGTGACGGTTGCGGCAGGAAAAATAAGTTTGGCATTTATGCAAAAGTTGCAAATTATGTTGGATGGATGAGGAAGATAATGAGAGCTAATGAAGTTTATGGATAACTTGTGGAATTCTTGAAAGAGCAGTAACGAACGATAAAGAGTTCGACAGGGGCTCAAACCAAACAAATTATGGCTCAAACCATTACGACCGCTGCCATTATAACCAGTATTTATTAAAGCTTTAACTTTGGTGGAGTTTCTTATTCAAATGAGTAACATTCAAAAATAGAGTAGGACATTAATGTAATGAATTTAGATTCTTTTAGGATAAGGAAGGAAAGTTACAGCATAGTGCAAAAAAATGAAAAACATTGTAATTTGTAGGTTGTGTAAGATGATAATGTGGGTGGGGTTTGAAAAGAAAATTTTGCAAGTTTGTTTTAAAGAATGTATGTCAAAGTCTGAGTTTCAAATAAAACATGTTCCTATACTTATGACGGGCTTGAAGTTGAGATGAGCAATAATGGTGTTATTAATTAAGCATATGTATTCTCGTAGCGCTTTGTTCCTATATATATAATTTCATAAATTCATACATGTATACATTTACATTTTTTGGGTTCGTGTATTCCTATATGAATATCCAAATGCCTATCTGCAGTAAAAAATAATAGATAAAGTAAACACAATACCCTCTCTAGACATTAGCACGTGGGATCGTCAGCTTAAATGACAGGAGATTTAATTATTATGCAGCAGGTTTATTACCGACTACTCAATTGGTAATCTTCGTCAAGGGCATAATTAGTTCTTCAAACGCAATGAATATGCTATTCCATTTGACACATCATGCTTATGCTGATCAAGCCCGTTTCGTTTCAATATCAATCACATCGTCCTTATGAGTGATCATGTGAACATGCGTTACGAAAGTATGTTGTTATACCACATATATAAATGCATGCATTTGATTCTCTGCTTATCACTGATTCTCGTTCATTGTCATTGACAATGATGATGATGATGATGCTGATAATATTAGGAGTACGTATCAGAAACCTTGCTTTGTTTGGTTCTGTACACTTTACTTAAAATTCTTCGCAGCAAAAGTGGCTGACCAAAACTGAGGGTTTATGTGTATAGCATTGCCGATTTTGAACATTCATTAGTTTAAACTGGCTAAGAAAATTATGTCGAGATTTCATATCGCGATAGCGTTTCTAGCTATTATCGGACTTGAAGGAGTATTCACAGTGCCAGTGGGAATCGATAATAAACAACATGCAGAATTTTTGCGAAGGGCAGAAGAGATTTTGGACCGAATGCCCGTGATTGATGGGTAATAAAAAATATATTTCATTTCCTCCTAATAATTAAGAAACATTCGTGATATTAAAAAAAATGTTATGCATGTTAAGCATGGATAAATTGCTTTATTCTTTGTCGTATTTACAGACATAATGATTTCCCTATGAACCTTCGTGACCTCGTTTTTAATGACTTGAGCAAAGTTAATTTTAGCAGTGACTTGACGCAAGTTGAGCCATGGGCAAGCCATCCTTACTCCTTCACAGATATTCCTAGACTCCGAAAAGGAAAAGTTGGTGGACAGGTACTTGGAAGCTTGAGACTTTTACACTACATACATTATTAATGAAAGTTATATTTTACATGATGACTTTTTATCACCTCTTTCAGTTTTGGGTTGCGTATACTCCTTGTTCTAGTAACAACAAAGACAGTGTTCCACAAACCGTGGAGCAAATTGATGTAATTAAAAGATTAGCCAAGGCCTACCCAGACGATTTGCATTTTGCTACAAGTGCAGCCGGTAAAAATTCAGAATTGTAGCTCATCATTCATCATTTCCAGTTTTTATGTAGACCAACTCATTTAACAGCAACTTTGTTAACTATCCCGCACAATTTAACAGATATTGAGTATGCAATTGAAAACAAGAAGATTGCCAGTTTGATAGCAATTGAAGGAGGTCACTCAATTCAGTCAAGTGCTGGTATTTTGAGACAGCTTTACGAGCTTGGAGCAAGATATCTTACTCTCACCCATAATTGCAATACCCCATGGTGTGTGTTCTCTGGTTCTATCAAACTAATTGATCGAATGTCATATGGTCAATTTTGTAATTTGTAATTTTGTTGCTGTAATTGGAATCAGGGCGGATGCAGCACCAGTTGACGCTGCTACTAATCCAATTCAACCTGCGAATGATGGGTTGTCTGATTTTGGTTTGGAACTTGTTGATGAAATGAACAGACTTGGAATAATGGTTGATCTATCCCATGTCTCTCTTGCGACAATGAAGGCTGCCTTAAACAGGTCCAGTGCACCTGTAATTTTTTCCCATTCATCAGCAAAGGTATTGCATGTTTATCATACATAAATTCAACCACAACTATGAAAGGAATTAATAAAATGTCTAATATGAAATAGGCAGTGTGTAATCATCACAGAAATGTTCCTGACGATGTTTTGCTGCAAGTGGTGAGTTAACAAGCTTTTGTTTTATTTCAACAATTTTACCAGCGTCACTTATTACGCGTACACTCAAAAACCCTTAATTTTGGCTTGATATTTATTCATATTTTTCATAAAAATTAGAAAAACAATGGTGGACTTGTTATGGTTAATTTCTATCGTGGTTTCGTTCAGTGTGACTCTAGCAAGCCTGCTACTTTAGCTGATCTTGTTGGTAAATATGAATGAATACATATATCAAAATAATTTGCATACATAGGTATTATAAGAGCTTTTATAATCTGGATTAGGATAAATTTTTATCAATTTCTAACAGCTCATGTTGAACACATCAAAAATGTGATTGGTCCTGATCATGTTGGAATAGGAGCAGATTTTGATGGAATATCTGAGTGAGTCAAGTTACTACAATATGAATGTATGTTATCGTGCTCAATATGTAGGCAAAAAGAATGCTTTATTTGTTAATTATAGAGCTGTTCAAGGATTAGAAGATGTGTCCAAGTATCCGGAACTCTTTGCTGCTCTTCTTGAAACCGGAAATTGGACGGAGGAAGATCTGGAAAAGTTATCAGGAAGAAATTTAATTCGGGTGTTTAAAGCTGTGGAGGCAGTATGTGAATTAATGATCATGTTTTTATTCATCCATAATCACATAATCAGTCATTAGCCAATTATTTATGGATTATTTTTGTACAGGTTCGCGACGCCCTAAAGGGAGAGCAACCAATGCAAAGTGTGATCACAAAAGCAGCTATTGATAGGGCGAATTTGACCACATCCTGCATCACTGCAGATTTCATTGACACAAGGAATAATTACAAAAACAACCTGATAGCTCCACCAGTTGAAATGAAATCTGCTTAAATACATTATTATTGTATGATGCTTATTTGTCATGAAACTATCAATAAATTAAACTTGATCACCAGCAACAGTCAAAAGTTTTGGTGTGGCACATGCAAGTTCACACCTAAAACAACACTAGGTATAAAAAATCAGTTCGTTGACCCGTTGCAACTCCAACATACCAAATGAAATATTTCCAACGAAACAACACTGAGCATGCATACGTTGGGCATTCATTATGATAGGAGTAAAATCTTTTGAAAAAAGTTGTCCTTGCGAATTCTATTCTTTTTGTTCTTTCATAATCTCTGCTCATCTCTTCACCCGAGTCCCTGTCCAGGTATAATCCTTGATTTTCTCATACTGTAACAGTTTACGCTCATCCTCTACTCCAAAGAAAGTCAGTTATGTCTAACAATCCTGCAAAGCGGATTCGTTTGTCAGCGGATCGGAGCACACCAAGTGCTGACTTATCGGCAACGACGAGAGTATGGACAGTACGATAAACTTAAAATGAAACAGTTTTTATCTATTTATGACGTTTATGCTACGTTTGATGAATAATGCTGTAATGTTAGCAACTGACATTTTAATAGGATGCAGACTCCTTCACCTTTCTATGGTCTTTGGAGAACTTTTCCAAGCTGAATGGGTCGGAGCCCATAAAGTCCCCGGTATTTGTTGGTGGTCCTAAGACCAAGAATTCATGGTAATGAGTTTTAAACTATGACCATGTCCTAATCATGCATTTTTTTAAATGCACCTTAACTCTTTAAAATTTGTTTTCCTTTGTTACAGGCAGCTCCAAGCCACCCCTCGACACAAGGTATACGATAAAGCATCTTGCGTATATGTTGATTATTTTCAGTTGAAGCTTTCGCTAGTAAACTTTGGAGAGTTTGCAACAAAAGGCAGTATTAGCGCCGGATTCCGCATTAGTATTCTTGGCGCGGATGGACAACCGGCGCATACAGGTAGCTTTCATTTTAAAAAAAACTTTTTTGCTTTTATTTTCTTACAATGTCCACAGTTTGCATCATATTAACATTTACTTTTTGTAGCCAATGGAAAAGGTTTCAATGTGTTTGACAAAGGATATAATGTCAGCAAGAGTACCCACAAGTTCATCACCAACAAAGAACTCATTTCGCCCGCTTCTAAACTGGTTCAGAACGATTGCTTGAAAATTAAGTGTGAAATTTGGTATCATCCGGAACCCATCCAAATCGTGGTTGAGAGTGCATCAAACCAAGATGACAAGCAACGAAAAGAAACGCTGTCAAAGGATTTGGGCAATATGTTTCAAGAATCAAAGTTGACTGACCTCACCATCAAAACCGACAACGGAACCTTCAGAGTCCACAAGGCTATGCTAGCATGTATGTATAAGTTTATGAAATGCTAAATGATTTTATCGTAATCCACTGCATCAATATACTAACTAAATCCAATTATTTTAGCTCGAAGCCCAGTGTTCGATGTCATGTTTACTGAGAATAGGAACCTGGAAAATATTGAAATCTCTGGATTTGATGATGAGGTTCTGCAGTGCTTCCTGCAATTCATTTACACAGGAGAAGGAGAGACTGATTTATTTGCGGTGAGAGCACCAGAACTGCTCCAGATTGCTGGAAAATATGATTTAGCTGAGTTAAAGAAGGCATCTGAGCTCAAGATTGCTGAGAGAATCACGGTCGACAATGCCATGATGGTATTGAGTCTTGCTCGATCAGAAACGTCTGATTTTTTGAAGACCCGAGCAATTCAGTATATCAAAAGGTTTGTGAAACATGAAATAGTAAAGTTACAAAAAATGTAGTGTTATGTATGAACTGCATGGCTCGGATGTGGAAGAATATTTTATTAGTTTTATTCCCTTTATGTAGCAACTTGGATGAAGTGAAGAAAACCGATGCTTATGAAGAGTTTAAGAAGTCGGCCACCTGCATCTTTCTGGATATAGTCGATTAGCCATTTGAATACGGACCTGGAAACGCTTCTTGATTGTTTGCAAAAAGTATAATACATATGATTCCATTATCAGAACATGTTTGTTCGGAAGTTAAAATTCCAATTCCAAATTATTGTGGGACAATTTTCGTTTTAGTGAAAAATCATGTAGTAAGCAAAATATATCACTACAGACTCCAAGCGTCAGATGGATTGATTATTGAATAAAAACTTTGTGCTAATATCAAATCATCTAACTTTCTAAATAAACTTATAATCTTCATGTTACCCTTCCTTCTCTATCATACTCATTGAATCATAGCATTACGGTCCTTGTTGCTTGTTCAGCTTTTATATAAACCGTTGTGAGATCACTTGACGAACCAGACGACTTCTTTAAATAAATTTTTGTTCAAGTACATCCGTTCATTTGGGTATTACTTACTAATAATCTCTTTGCAATATCTTCACCATCTTTTGTAACATTCAGCTTGCACCTAAAGCATTACTTATTTGATGACCCATGATGAGTAATGAAGTGTTGTGGGTAGAAAAATCATTTCCAACGAAACGACTCTACGTATCTTGATCCAACACAACAATAAATCAGATATTAAGCGACAAGAAATTATGCTTTATCATTTCTTCATATAACCATATATAACTATCAGCCCGGTTTACTCTTCAATATCCTCTCTACTTACAAACAAGTGAATTGGTCGCATCATTTATTCCTACTCCTCATCCTTCCTACCAAGAGAAAGATTCCCGTTCAAGCATGGGTGATAATCCAGCAAAGCGGATTTGCTTAGATCCCAGTTCTAAAAATGATGATCTGATAGCAACAACAGGGGTATGAATTTTATGAAAAGGAAACAGAGTACTTGGCTCATAATTTGATGTGGATATTGTTGATTTAAGAATACATCTGGCACTTAATTAGGTGGCTGACGCGTTCAGTTTCCTTTGGATTATCAATGATTTTTCAAAGCAGAAATGCTCGAATCAGCCAATTAAATCGCCAGATTTTGAAGGAGGTCCCAAGGGAAAGCATCAATGGTAAATAGCAGTGGTCATAATCCAAAAATTCTTCAATCACGCATTTTTGAGTTAGCAAGTATGCATGACCATGTCAAATTTCTTAACATCTACAGGCAGTTAGATTTATTGACTGAGCATGAGTTCCAAACCCCCGAAAATGAATACTTTAGTATAATTCTTTCGCTCAAAAAAACTGGCAATGTATTAAATTCCGTTAAAGCTGGATATAGGATAAGTATACTTGATGAAAGTGGAAACCCAGCTGCGTCAGGTTGTAATACATTCAAAATTACTTATATAGTTATTTCTTACAATAACTAATGTACATATATATGTAATCAATAACTTTATGTTTTAGCAGTAAGTGGAAACGGATTTTATGATTTTGACACTACGTATAGACGACGCGTTCGGGCCAAACCTAGTCTCATTTCCAAGGAAGACCTTTATTCACCAAAACGGAAATTGTTAGTGAATGACATATTAAACATCCGTTGTGAGATTTGGTTTGTTCCGGAACCAAAGACGGTCAATATTACAAGAGGAGTTGCTGCTTCGAAAGAGGAAAAGTGCAAGAAACTGTCAAACGACTGTGGGAAAATGTTCAGAGAATCGCTGTGGACTGACGTCACACTATCAACGGGCACTGCAACTTTCAAAGCTCATAAGTCTATTCTCGCAGGTACACGATATATAAAATGAAAAATAAAATTGCAAGAATGCTAACCAATCCCATTTGTTTCAGCACGAAGCCCAGTCTTTGCAGCAAGGTTTAATGAAGAAAGCAAGCTCCACACTTTGGAAATACCTGGTTTTGATGCAGACGTTTTGAAAGCTGCACTTGAATACATATATACTGGAGAAACGGACCTGTTGGTTGAACATGCTCCAGAACTCCTCCGTATTGCGGAAAAGTATGGATTGGGAGGACTGAAGGATGATTGTGAACTTATAATTGCTGAAAGGATCACTATACAAAATGCAATACCAGTTCTAATTTTGGCTCGCTCGGAAAATTCTCAAGTTGTAAAGTCCCGTGCCGTTACTTTTATCAAAGAGTTAGTGACACATGATAAAGTATGAAAGTAATAGTAGTTATTATAATGCCTTATTTGAAATATTATGCACCTTTTGGCTAACTTTTTACAGGAATTTCGAAAGTGTTAAAAACACAACTGAGTACAAAGATGTAAAGGAAAGGGCTGATCCTTTATTTGTTGATTTAGTTGATTGACGCGTGACGTCTATGACTATGATGAAACATGAGCACCAAATTAGTACGTGCTTACTTGCATCTATATGGTTTGTTATTTAAAAAATTCTATTTCATATGTAATTTATCTAAATTTGAATAAACATTAAAACAAAAGTGTCATACAATACAATGCTTCTGGTTCAATAATTCTTCAGCTTGTTGCAAACATTTTTGGTCACCACATGCGCATAACTTTTTGTACCCATCGTCGCTATAATCTCATACCCATATTGCCCATAAAGTTGTCATGGACTAAGCAAGCTAAGCTAAATTACTTAAGTTTTTGAATCTGAGCTCCTAAAGCACCTTTCATGTCTTCCATTCCATACTACTACTACTCATACCCCTGCAAATATTTAGCTCATATGCTGTTTTATTGAGATCCTTTCCGTTGAACTGACCGTTTAATTTAATCGCTAGTGCATAAACTGTTTGCTTTTAAGCATGGACACTTTAACAAACGAATCACCTGTCTCTAAAAACGAGCACAGTGACAGTGGAACGAAATTGCTCAATCTACCTGACAAAGTATCATTTTACCCCATCAATAACATATTGCACCATTTTACTCTCTCCAGTTGTTGCTAATTTCGTTGTTTTTTCCAGTGCTTGATAGCCATTTTTAAGTTGATCCCACTAGAAAATCTTGACAGTATTATAGAGCTTTCTCCTCGTTGGGACAAACTGGTCCAAGAGCATATTCCGGTGGAAGTTCACCTCACGGATGTTGGCTTCCGCATTGCCTTGCATTACTTCAATGAGCATGAAGATCTCCCAAAATATAGAATCAAAGTACTCCACTCTCGGGTTTTTGATGATGCTTTGCCTAAACTTAAGTTTCCGGCGGACCTAGAAGTCCTCGAATTCGTAACTCCAACTCAGCTATGCACCTTCAGAACCTTGATATCCAAAGCCCATAACCTGCGGGAGCTCCACTTTACTTACAGTTCTCTCACTCGATACTTGTTAAGCGACATGAATATCTTAATCTTCCCAATCTAAAGTTGCTGAATATTGTAGATCATTTCATTGGATTCAGAAATGACGTCACAACTTTGCATAAAAATATCATTGGATTTTTGCAGAAAACCTTTCCATCCATTGAAAGTATTTCCGTTATAACTGTGGCTAGTCGAAAACAGACTATTGAATATACAAAGCAGCTACTAGACTTCATCCAGAACCATTGTGGTACTCTACGCAAAGTCAAGTTTAATGTGAGCACGCCCATCCAAAAAGGCCTGGGTACGAGTGACAAAGGAGTTCCTGACATGGTTGAGCTTCCATCCCCAGAAGACTTTGACTTGAAGCAATTGGCATCCACAAAACTGGAAGAACTCGACCTTAACTTTGGTCACAACTTTTTTGCCGGTATAGAACAGTGGATTTGGATTCTGAACAACCAAACATCCTTGTCTCATCTCAGCATGGGAATGGATAAGTTTCTCTGCCCAACTTTTTTTGAGACGCCGATAACCTGCTCAGCCTCAACTTTGGTTTCCATCCAGCTTGGCATTGATAGAAACACCGATGAGCCCTATGCCGTTAATTGTAACATTTTTGAAAACTGTGAAAGTCTGAAAATGCTTGTTTTAACGGGACCACCACCATACCCTGAAAGGGATTTGGAACTAGGAACATCAAATTTTGAACTGAAAAATCTTGCAAAGTTACCCAAAAACATGTTTGGCTTGGCAGTGGAAAATTTGCAAGTCGAAACAAATGAAGTGATGGCATTTTCAAGAGCTGCTCACATGAAGGCCAGGTCATTAAAGAGACTAGTCCTACGCAATATTGGAGTGGAGAGCAAATACGGAGTTACCCTGATGATGCTGGATTACTGGCTCAGTGCAGAGTTTTTGACGGAAGTCATTGTACAAGGAATCAATGGAAATGAATGTCAGCTTCATGAATATGAGCACCTTACAAAATTTGGGGTGACGCTTCCTTTGGATAAGTGTACTGCTCATGCACTCTATTACAACAGCTTAATGGAGTATCGTAAACCTCAGGAGGAGTCAAGTCAAAACCTTTTATGAGCAATTGGATTGTCATTTTGCATTATAGAAGTTGACTGATAGCTGAATACAGGCTGAACATTTATGAATTATTGCATTATATGAATAATTATTTTGTAGGTATTATGTTCCAAGTTTGCATGTAGCGAAAACTGGGGAAAATTTTATTGATTTAAATGACTGAAGGCATTATGTGAGTTTGCAAACCTGTCTTTACGTAATGAAATAATAAAATCCAAAATAATTTGATACTTTATGAGTAAATCATTGGAAAACTTTTGATCATCGCATGAGTTTTCTTATAACTATACAATAACTTCAGGATTTAGATAACAACAGCTCCATGGGTAAACAAGGTAAAGCCTTCAGTGAATGCAAATGAAATGACAAAAAAACAAGTGAGTGACATCACCATTAAAACTGAAAATTCGTCTTTTAAAGCTCACAAAGCTATATTGGCAGGTATAAATTAGCAGAATCTGCATGTATAATATACAATTTAAAGTGATCATTTGGCACCCAATGTTGAATGAAACTAAACAATATTTTGTTACAGTACGCAGCCCTGTCTTTGCAGCAGCATTTAATGATGATAAAATACGCAAAACAGTGGAAATTCTGGGCTTTGATGAAAAGACTTGAAGGGCTGTTGAAGTACCTCTACAATGGAACTTTAAATCAGCAAAAGCTAGGGCCAGAGCTTCAACATATTACGAATATGTATGACATTTCAGTGTTGAAAGAGGAGTGCTATTGTGTTATTTTAGAGGATGGAAGTAAATGGTAACTTCTAATGTCTTTGGAGCCGTCGCAAGATGCGTAACTGAAGAAAAATTAACTATCTTTATGTTGCATACGTGTAAAAATGACCATAACTTTTAATTATTTGTCTGGATATACCTAAAGAATAAATAGCATTTACAAGACGCACCTTTTATGAGCAATTGTTCTTTGGTAAACTGACCTTCTGCAGATTTCATGTCAATGTAGAGTAGATGTTTATGATTACAAGCTGCAGTTAGCATTAGAATGTATTTAGTGGTTAAGATTAAAATACATATAATCTTACCTCTTACGGTTCGTTGCACCTCAATGCACCTGACACTTGTGGGCCAATATTTTCCATATTATCGCGGAGGGGGTTCCTTTAACCAAACGAGCATGATTAACGGCTTGTAAAAAAAACGCCTACATCAAACTTTTGTAGCATGCTAATACAGCGATTACGCATTCTTTTGCCTATAAACGCTGATGAGTAGTTTCCACTCCACACCTGTCTGTTTCCTTATTTCCATATTTTCTACACAACAACAATTTGCTGTAATAATAATTTCAGCAAGCGAACTGACTGAAGCTTTGTTTTACGCTGATAGCTCCATTCAGTTTCAATACTTTGAGTAGTCGACACTTTCAAAAATACTTGAATATAGCTACGTAGATAATCATTTTCAACGATGATTCTATTCACCCTACTTCCTCTACTATTCGTTTCTAATATCCAAGCCGGATGGCAAGGAGGTGGATGGTCAAGTCAAAGGCTAACCTTTCCAGATATCTACTTTGACTCTCCATTCCATTACAGTAGTGATGTGGCAAATCCTATAGTTTACCTCAAAGATGGGGCTTTGAAGGGGTTCACAATGCAAACAATTAGTGGACGGCCCATTGCTGCATTCCAGAATATCCCATTTGCTCAGCCACCGACTGGGGCATTAAGATTCAAGGTGAAATAACATTTTAACAGATAAAACCCGCAGTCTTACTGATGGGATAAAATTTTTGCAAAAATATTGTTTACATGACAGGAACCTAGGAAGAACCTACCTTGGAGTGGCGTTAGAGATGCTACAGTACGAAGCCCAGACTGTGTGCAAATTGATACAATGAGGCAGCCAGAAAGCTTGGGGTAATGAGAAAGTAACTTAAAACTCAAACTTATACTTTTGAAGACAATCATTGGCAATATCTTTGGACTATATCCGTTTATAATAGGCAAGAAGACTGTTTATATATTAACGTTTATACACCACAGGTATCATTTTTGCAACTTCAAACAAACTTATAACAAAGCTAAACCAAAAAAATATGTTAATGCAAATCATGTGCTATTCGTTTTGGCTTAAATTTTTAGACATCCTTTGATACTTCAAATGTTGGAGGAGTAATTGGGCATCGTACTAATAAGAAACTTCCTGTTTTACTGTTCTTGCATGGTATATTTTTTTAAACAACTTTTCAAAATTTCGAATCTCAATCAATATGCGTTTCATATATGGCACCCGTTAATGTAATCATTTAAACTGTGGAACAGGTGGAAGCTTCCTATCAGGAGCTGGAAGTCTTTATGGCCCTCGATATTTGCTTGAAAAACAAGTTTTACTTTTAACAGTTAACTATAGGCTCGGGGCATTCGGTAAATTTTAGATTTTGTACATTTTAAATAAGTATAGATGTGTCTAATTATTGAAAAGCATCTAAGCGATTGATTTTCAGGTTTTTTAAGCACAGGAGATGAAGCTAGTCCAGGAAATAATGGTCTCAAAGACCAGGTAATTATACAAGTGCCAGCCATGCAGCTTCACTTGAATATGAATATCTTTGCATGAACATTAATCCTGTATTTTTTCGGCATACTAAATCATAAATATGGACTAAGCTGAGCAATCGAAAAAATCTGTAAACCGCAATAAATGTCAAAAGGTTTTATTCTGCAAAACAGGTTGCAGCTCTTAAATGGGTTAGAGAAAACATTCATATGTTCGGAGGTGACCCTAACGCTGTAACAATATTTGGTTGGTGAAAAAAATAATTTACTAATGAGGCGAAACAAATTTTTCTCTTAATACTTGTTAGTACAAAGTCTAATTTTCATTTGATTTCGAAACTGATTGCAGGACAGTCGGCGGGAGCTGGAGCAGTTCAGCATCATATCATTTCTCCATTATCCAGAGGTTTCAATTTACTTTTGCAATGAAATTTATCTTTTGATTACAAAAATGATTTTTGGTATAAATTGACATGCCTTTCTTTGTTTTTGGTTTTAGGTCTTTTTCATGGAGGTATATCACATAGTTTGGGAATTACAATGGAATAGAAACAGTATATTTATTTGTGTATTATTATCTATATTTTATTAGGTATATCACATAGTGGCTCTGGATTTTGTTGGTGGGCAATAGATGAAAATGCTCCAACATTAGCAAGGAGGACTGGTGAACTGTTTAATTGCAGAGGGTCGTCCTATCAAATGGTTGAATGCTTACGGCGGATAGATGCACACCAGCTTGTAAACGCACAACGCAATCTCACTGTAAGAAACATACTTCATAAGAATAATAGGACCCAAAACTGATTATTTTTTTAATGTCATCAATGTGCGGTTCACATACGGACTTTTTTTAAGGATTGGCGATCATTCCCAATCGTACTTTATGGACCAGTGGTAGAACACAACCACCCTGGAGCTTTTCTAACGCAACTCCCAAAGGAAGCTTATGAGCAAAACCAAGCAGCGAGAATTCCTTGGATAACCGGCTTTACAAGCTATGAAATGTCATGGCTGTTTGCTGACTTTTTACGTGACCCCACAGCAGCTCCAGAATTGAATAGGAATTGGGACAGGTTGGGAGAAATTTTCTTAACCATTAGGAATGCTACTGGAAGCAATTCCGAAATTGCTTCAAGAATTAGAAATTTTTATCTTGGAACAGACACCGAAATTTCTTTCCGAAATAGGAATGCCATAGCTCAAGTAAGACATGGCCTATTTTCTTTTACAAACGGACTGGCATTTGAAATTATTCTCAAAATTCTAAAAATTCTATAGATGGTTGGAGATAGATTCTTTCTCCAGTGTGGGTTGGACGGGATGCGTTATCATTCCAGATACACTGGAGAGTCTGTATATGGCTATGAATTTTCATTTGAAGGGAAATACAGCGTTGTTCAAACGTTTGGACAAAGTGCTGAAGATTGGGGTAATCCAAGAAGTGTTCAAGTTGTATTGTGTTTTGTGAAATGAGATTATATTAATTAATTATACCAATTAATATGTATAGGTGTAGCACATATGGATGATCTGATATACCTAATGAATAGTACAGACTACTACCCAACAATTAATTTGGGCGATAGTAATGAAGTCGCAACGTCTAACATCATGACTGATATTTGGTCCAATTTTGCTCAATTTGGGTAAGCAAAGTTCAAACTTACTTTGAAATCATAAATAAAATTGAATTATAAAAATACTATTTGGCCGCCCACAGAAAGCCGTATGTTAACATCGGAGGACGTCTGACGGATACGTGGCAGCCAATTCAGCAAAGTTCAAACCCTTCGTCACCATTACAATTTCTTGATTTGAATTTAAGACCAAGAATGATAGGTAATCCCTTTAGAGAGCGTTACAATTTCTGGAAAAGCTTACAGCTTACCGACTAATGCTACTGAAGTATCATCAAACCTCATAACTTATTTTCAAACTACCTTATGTTTAATAAATTTTATTTAAAGATATAACTTTTGGTGACTACAACTGCATAATGCTTTTTTCCATTCTTTTAAATACTGACAACTGAATAGTTCGACATCACATTCTTTTGCAATAAAACTGATTGCGTTGCAGGTAAAAACAATAATTATTGTCAAAATCACATGTGGTCACTGGATTAACCATTTATTGCAACCAGTAATATGTGCTGAGTAGTCTTGATAAACATATTGAGTGAAAATATACAACAAAAAAAATATAATCAAGGGCACGCATAAAGATAATATAGCAAAGCACTCGTGCGTGCAGCTGATGATTGATGCTGCGCTGCACGCTGTAACATTGGCTGCGCTACTGTTATTAAACAAGATGTTGGAAACGGAAATGTGGCGAGATTAAAATCTCTTTGTACCTGCATATAAGTTCTAAAAAATGAGGTTTGCAAACGATCTTAAAATTATCAGAAAAAATAAGCAAACCCTTTGAGGTTGAAAAGACTTGAATAAAATCCCATTTAGTCCTCCCAATCAATTATTCTCATGAGAAATTTCGGTGCGTATAAGTGCTGAGCAAAAAATTATTCCTGTATCATGCCGTTTTAAAACACCTGGAATTCAATGCAAAGTAAACTGACAGCGATAATAATTTATTGAAAATGTAATCACAAAAAATTATAATTAGTTCATATTTACTTTAATTTATCACATCCTGAGGGCGTAATATTAAAAAGCGTTTTGTATTACACATTCATCGAATATAGTACATTGCTTGTTTGTATTAGTACGATATCATTTGCAATCTTATTAGAGTCTCTTTCACATTAATTAATATTTTTAGGGATGCATCAATCAGGTGAACTTGAAAACAATTAGCACGGTATTTTTGTTTATCGTAAGCTTGAACAAGCATACTTCTGACTGAAAAATGATTGATTGATGACTCCCTCAAATGCAATTAAAGTAGGGAAATCTTTTGGTTATCATTATACAAAGATACTGCTACTCGTCTATTATCCACTTTGAGAATTTTACTGGTGCTACTAAAACTTGTCCAGCTCAGTTTATCATATTCATTCAACATTTGTATGTCCAACTAATGGGATCAACAGCATTTTGGTTTATACTCAACTTCAAAACTTGAAATTTCTCGAGTAAACGGTATGTGAAAAAGTGTCTGGAGTCTGTTTAAAAATGAGTACAAAGATATTGATCAGCGTTCTGCTTTTGGTCATTGTTTCAAACTTAATTGAAACCCGCAGGCCAAGTGGTACTTGGTCAAGTCAAGTGCACACAAGTTTATCAGCTAAATATTTTAATTCTTCGAGCAATCCCATTGTTGTGATTAACGATGGAGGGTTGAGAGGATTCACAATGAAAACGATTTCTGGACGGCCCATTGCTGCATTCCAGAATATCCCATTTGCTCAGCCACCGACTGGGGCATTAAGATTCAAGGTGAAATAACATTTTAGCAGATAAAACCCTTCTTGCTGATGAGACGACAATTTTGCAAAAATATTTTTTATGTTATGTAACAGGAACCAATAAAGAACCTACCTTGGTTAGGCATTAGAGATGCTTTACAAGAAAGTCCAGACTGCGTGCAAATTGATACAATGAGAATAAACAAAACTATTGGGTAACTCGAAACACTCTAGCAAGCTTAAAACTTTTCGAAGCTAGTCTTTTAAATCAAAAGCTCGTGAAATCTTTTTCCATAGGCAAGAAGACTGTTTATATCTTGATGTTTATACACCACGGGTACGTCACAAGTACACATTTTTTATAAACTGATGTAATAATAATGTTGGGCTTATTTGAATTTGAGTATAGAATTCCTTATTTGGTGCTTCAAAACCTAGAGGAAAATTGGACGATCTTGCAAACAATCAATCATTGCCTGTTTTACTATTCCTGCATGGTATGCATTTATTATTAACAACAGTAATTTTTCCTTTCTACTTTACGCTGAACTCTAATAATAAACACAACCAAATGCAATTACATTAGGTGGACGATTCTTCTCGGGCGGAGGCCACCTTTACGGTCCTAGATATTTACTTGAAAAAAATGTAATTTTGGTCGTAGTTTCTTATAGGCTCGGATCTCTCGGTAACTAATATCAATTTTAATGATACCTAATATCGATCTTGTACAGCTAGGCTGTGGTAAAGTATTAAAATTTGAAGGATGAATAATTTGATCTGGTTATGGTTGCAACATAAATTATAGGTTTTCTAAGCACAGGAGATGACGCAAGCCCAGGGAATAATGGTCTCAAAGATCAGGTTTTCATACATTTATTTATATCTACATGCTTTGTATCATAATTATTTACTTGCATCACATAATAAGTAGATTAGAGGGTTGTGAAACTAGAAAATCCATAATAAATAATTTTTATAGGTTGCAGCTCTAAAATGGGTTAACGAAAATATTCGAATGTTCGGAGGTGACCCTAACGCTGTAACAATATTTGGTTGGTGAAAAAATAATTTACTAATGAAGCGAAACACATTCTTCTCTTAATACTTGTTAGTACAAAGTCTACTTTTCATTTGACTTTAAAACTGATTGCAGGACAGTCGGCAGGAGCAGCAGCGCTTCATTATCATATTGTGTCCCCCTTATCGAAAGGTAGCAATAATTCAATTAAAATCTCTAAAAACAAAAGGTTCTAAAATATTTTGAAAGAATTATGTTTTAAATTCGTTCGGTTTATGTAGATCTTTTCCATGCAGCAATATCACAAAGCGCCTTGAGAGTTTGTTGGTGGGAAATCACTGAAAATGCTCCAAATTTGGCGAGGGGAACAGGCGAACTGTTCAATTGCACAGGCTCCTCCTTTGAAATGGTTGCGTGCTTAAAGGGTATTGATGCACATGAGCTATTTGCCGCACAACAACATTTCACTGTATGGAATGATTACTAATAATAACTTCAGTCTGTCTGATCGGATACATTTTGAAATGGAATTTGATACGAATCTCTCAGGAATGGAGATCATTCCCAATAGCAATATATGGACCTGTAATCGAACATGATCATACTGGAGCATTTCTTACACAACGCCCTGAGAAAGTTTACGAACAAGGGAAAGCCGCAAGGGTACCTTTGATAACAGGTTATACACGTCATGAAATGTCCTGGATCTTTGCAGACTTCTTAAGCGATCCGACAGCAGCTCCAGAACTTAACAAAAATTGGGACACAATAGGTGAATTCTTTTTAACCATTAAAAATGCCACCGGCAGCAATGCAGAGATTGCTACTAGGATTCGTGATTTTTATCTTGGAGGAGATACTGAAATTTCCTTCAGAAACAGGCATGCCATAACGCAAGTAAGTAGGCATCATCATCATATTATGTGACTACATATAAGCCAGTAGTAGTGGTAGCATTTTTAAAAGATATTCACATATAAAATTACAGATGCTGGGAGATCGATACTTCCTTCCGTGTTGGTTAGATTTAATGCGCTACCATTCAAGATATACTGATGAACCTGTATATGGCTACGAATTTTCATTTGAAGGGAAATACAGCGTGGTTGAAAGTACTGGTCAAAACCCGGCTGAGTGGGGTATACAGATTAGATTAATCTTTTGCGTTTTTTAGTAACGAGACAAGTTTTAATAGTTTTTGGCTTTTTTAATAATTCTGTAGGTGTAGCTCATATTGATGATCTGATATACCTACTCAATAGCACGGAATACTACTCAACAATTGATATGTGGGATACTGATGAAGTAGCAATGTCAAACATTATGACCGATATTTGGTCTAACTTTGCTAAATTTGGGTAATATTTTTGAAGATGCATACATTATATTACAAAATATAGAATCAAGCAAAAGATTAAAGCGAGTTCTAAATTAAATTCAGGAAACCTTACATAAGCATTAGTGGGCAACTAACAGACACGTGGCAGCCAATAGCTCGCAGTGCCAACTCATCGTCACCGTTGCAGTTTCTTGATTTGAACCTACAACCACGAATGATGAGCAATAATCCCTTTACAGAACGTTACAATTTCTGGAAGAGCTTGAGGCTCACCAACTGAAGCTGAATATAATATGGAATCTAGATTTAAGTTATTTATAAAATTCTTAACTGAAAATATTTATTTTGTTATTCTTTTTAATGAATAATATTTTAGACAATATAATGAATCTTTTTATATTGTACTGCGTATTAACTGATGAGAATATATATTTTTAAAAAAATATTTAGTAAGAAAATATTAAATATTCAGCGTAAAAGAATTTACATTGATTAAGGTAATAATTTTTTTGCAATATTGATGTTGGTCTTTCACATAGAGATTTTTAAAAATAAGCATGGGATGTATTATCATTTGTTTATCATCGCATGGAATGAACTATTTCTTTCAAATTTATTTTCGATCTTTTTTCATCTTGGAATTTCGTATCGTCATATGAGATTTTGTTAGTGGGACTTCAATGCAAATGCTCCTAATTTGGCTACATGTGCATTATGAAACGTAGTTTATTGTATCGTGTAAAATACTTGTTTATCTTTTTAATTAATTTTTTATAAGGAAGATTATTGGAAACCAAGTAGATCATAAATGAATGTGCAATTGCAATTAAAACTAATTAAGGCCGTTATTTGCACCATGATTTTTAAGATTAATATGTTACATCATTGCATTTATAAGAAAAGGAACTTTGCCGAGCCACTACTGCAAAGTAAATCCATTGAGCTATAGTATGATCCCAGAAGATGCAAAGACCTTGACTTTGAGTCTTATAGGTTTACCTTTATGTTTTCTCAGGGCGTGTAAGAAGGATGTTTTATCAACACCCATTGCAAAGGTCTCAAATGATAATTCCATATATTTAGGTTAAATGCTTTGGATTTATAGCTATCCATCCAACTAGAAACAATGATAAATCACTTGGAATGTAGTTGCACGTCTACCCAGAAGTACTACGCTTCAATAATTTTTATTTCCAACTCTTATTTTTCTTGTTTCAAAGGTTTACTACTACAACAAACTTCAGTTTAGTTTATTTTTTAACATCATCGGGGATGTTTTAAAGCACTACAAGATGATATTATTTAGAATAGTTCCTTTACTTTTCGTCGCTAATATGGTTCATAGTCGTAGACCAGGTGGCCAATGGCCCAATCGAGCCCAAATATCATCACAAAATGATGTTAGCAATCCCATTGTTGTGATTAACGATGGAGCGTTGAGGGGATTCACAATGAAAACGATTTCTGGAAGACCCATTGCTGCATTCCAGAATATCCCATTTGCTCAGCCACCGACTGGGGCATTAAGATTCAAGGTGAAATAACATTTTAACAGATAAAACCCGCAGTCTTACTGATGGGATAAAATTTTTGCAAAAATATTGTTTACATGACAGGAACCTAGGAAGAACCTACCTTGGAGTGGCGTTAGAGATGCTACAGTACGAAGCCCAGACTGTGTGCAAATTGATACAATGAGGCAGCCAGAAAGCTTGGGGTAATAAGATACTAAACGTTTCGTTAATGAGTCATAACTAAAACTGGGATTAACCCAAATTTCTTCCTGTAGCCAAGAAGACTGTTTGTATCTTGACGTTTACACACCGCAGGTATGTCATCAATTTTTAACATAGCGCTACACAAACTGCTACAAACTATAAATAATACAACAAGCGTTTTTGGTTGAAATGCAGACAACCTTTGATTCCATACAATCTAGGAGAAGAATTGGCATAGTTAATAAACAACTTCCTGTGCTAGTGTTCCTACACGGTATGGTGTCTATTGTTTAAATCATTCATGACATGAAACATTCTTTTATCGTACTCATAACGTTAGTTTAACAATTAAATAGGTGGCAAGTTTTCCTCTGGTGGAGCAAATTTGTATGGTCCCCGGTATTTCCTGAATCGAAATATAATTATCGTTTTAATTAACTACAGGGTGGGACTATTCGGTTGGAAAATAATTCTTTTAGTTTCATTAAATGCTTACTTTCGAAGATTGGATGATAAGATGAATTTACCAATAGGTTTTCTGAGTACTGGAGATGATGCTAGTCCAGGAAACAATGGTCTCAAAGACCAGGTATATAAACTGACAGATTTAGTATAAAGACTCCAGTGCTAGAAGAAATGACACGCATTTTAGTGTGTATAAATTTATATAGGTTGCAGCTCTAAGATGGGTTAAGGAAAACATTCGGATGTTCGGAGGTGACCCTAACGCTGTAACAATATTTGGTTGGTGAAAAAATATGAAGCAGAAATAAAAAAAATTATATTCAAGTTAGTTAGTTACAAAGCTATTTTTTATTGCAGGACAGTCAGCGGGAGGGGCAGCGGTTCAGCATCATATCGTGTCCCCCTTATCCAGAGGTTGTGTTACAATATAGTCAATACCATTTCCCATATTATGCAATATGGTAATTTGAATGTAAAATCATTTTCCCGTACTTCGTAGGACTTTTTACTAAAAGTGTGTCACATAGTGGAATGGGCACTTGTTCATGGGCAATCAATAGCAACTCTCCAGCTAACAGGATTGCTGAGTTGTTTAGCTGCAGAGGATCCTCTTTTGAAATGGTTGAGTGTTTACGGCAAATTGATGCACACGAGCTCGTAGGAGCAGAACGCAATCTTACCGTATGAATATGCTTCTTCTCTACAATAAACTTAATATCATCTATATAGATTGTATTACTGAACACCGTGAATTTTTGCAGACTTGGAATATTTTTCCAGTGGTGTTATATGGACCGGTGGTAGAACACAACCACCCCGGTGCTTTTCTACCACAACATCCTGTTGAAGCCTACGAGCAAAACAAAGCTGCATGGGTTCCATGGGTAGTAGGTTTCACGAAATCTGAAATGTCATGGCTCTTTTCAGATTTTTTGCGCGATCCGTCAGCAGTTCCAGAACTGAATGCAAATTGGGACAGGCTGGGTGAAATTTTTTTAACTATTAAAAATTCTACTGGAAGCAATGCAGAGATTGCTACAAGGATTCGAGATTTTTATTTTGGAAAAGATACAGAAATTTCATTTAGAACCAGGAATGCGACTGTAGACGTAAGAGAAGATCTTGTTTTTAAAGAAGTAGAGGGTTTTAAATTGCTTAAGTATTTGTGTATTTAAAATTACAGATGCTGAGGGACAGGTACTTCCTTCCCTGTGGTTTAGATGCAATGCGCTACCACTCGAGGTACACAGGAGAGTCGGTTTATGCTTATGAATTTTCGTATGAAGGAAAGTATAGCGTGGTAGAAACTCTTGGACAGAATGCCGATGATTGGGGTGAGCAATTAACGATTTAAAGTTTTATTTGAATGATGAGATGCAATTTAAAGTTAAAACGAAATCATACATTTATTTGTAGGCGTAGCACACATGGATGATCTTATCTATTTACTGAATACCACTGCATACTATGGAACAATCAATATAGAAGACGGACAGGATTTCGCAATGTCAAATATTATGACTGGTATTTGGTCTAATTTTGCTACATATGGGTATGATTAATACATTTTTTTGCCTATAAATATGAAAACCCATAATGATTACAAAGAAATACAATTAAAATTTACTTTGATCGCAGGAAACCTTTTATGAGCGTCGGTAAACGACTAGTCGATGTATGGCAACCCATACCGTACAGTACTAACCTATCATCCCCATTGCGTTTTCTAGATTTAAATTTAAGACCAAAAATGATGGACAATCCCTTTGTGGAGCGTTACAACTTTTGGAAAAACTTACAACTTACTAACTAATGATGAATAACATTCGTATATTGAACTGCTACAAATTAATTCAAAGAAATACTTATTTATTGTAAATACATGTGACAATTTAGCTGGTTAAATTATTAAATACTCCCAACCCAGAAGCATCGGCGGCTTCATTCCATACTAAAGGATTGTTTTTAAAGGTATATTATTATACCCAAGCCTCAGGTTTTACTTAATCTACTTATTTCTACGCATTTATGCAAAAAAATTATTAGGTAGATATGTGTACTAGATATACTACATAAGGTGGGAATGTGAAATTAATAATTATTACCAAGGCTGTAACGCAAAAGGCTTAGCGTTAGCTAACAGGTAAGACTACGATACGATTCCCACGGTGAGTTTGTTCATGTTAAAACGAATAGAATGTAAATTTATAGGGTATTGCATCTATTTATTTAAAATTACTTGATTGTTGTAACAAAACCTTAAAAATATAAACTACAAATTCATTTATATTTTAATCTATTCCCCATTGATCGAGTATTGAAAAATGCAGGGGCGTCTTGGGACGTTGTGTTTTCTAAACTATGCAATATATAAGTGTTACTGAAGCAAAAAACCAGCAATTCGCTTTTTACATAAATCTTCTGCAATTTACAAAGCTATAACTTTCAGCTGGAAATGAAACTAATGAGTTGGCTATACTTTCTAAAATGGAATAAAAGTTGTGTTGATTGTACTCATCATCCAGAACTTTGATTCCAGTAGCAATTGCAACTCTTCGTAAACTTTTAAATTGTTTCTCAAATACCTTAGAGGTTTGGGAACAGTGACCATTATTACTTTTATATTTTCCACAGTTCAAGAGGTCATATCTCCAGCTTCCCAAGCCCAGACCCGATCTTTGGTAAATTTGAACCATGAATGAGCTCACTTGTTTCTCTGCCCCCAAAATAAATACTGAGAGTGCGACAAAAATTAAATATAACAATATATTGAGTATCCCGAAAAGAATTATTGTCACATAACAAGTAAAAATTGAGAACGCCCAAAGAATAAAGTCAAGTAGACCAAATTCAAATGATGAAACATTTCTCTGAGATTCAATAATTAATTGCAGCTTTCTATAACATCGGATGGTGGCTAAGGAAAATGGGCGTCGAGCTACTATTTCGATGCAATTGGTAATAGAGCGAGTTGTGGATATAAGATAAAAATAATGGAATGACATAGTTCGAGAGATTTCAGCGAACCAGAGATTGGTGAGGAGACAACGGGTTGCCAAAAGTAAAGGGGATGAAAGTAAAAACCCATCTTGGAAGAAATTCTTGAGCGTAACCAGCAGAAAGTAGAAAGGGTCACTATTTGTTAGCACCAAAAGTAGGGATGCATACCATGGGAGTATAATTAGTCCTAAGGTGAGTAAAAATACAGAAACTTCCATCCAGTTTACTGGATTATCCACATTTCGATGGAAAGATGGCCAAGTGAGACGATAACTTTCTACACAAAATTTGAATAAGATCATAATATAATGATTTATTACTAACGAGTAAGTAATAACTGCTATACAAAAAGTTGGACTTACCCATTTGAAGATTTTTCTCAAATTCGAAAAGCTCTTCAAGATATTGCACAAATCGTTCTCGATTTCGACAAAGCATAAGGTTTGACACCAAGCACATCCCATTGCCCAATATGTAAACGCATATGAAAAACACTGGAATTATGCATTTTTGCTGTGCAGATGCAGTAAACATTTTGCAAACTGTGAAAATTAGCAAAAGTTCTCCGACTACCAGTGTGACAGATATCCATGCGTACCAGAGCAAGTTTTGAAATATGTTGGAATTCCAAGAAAATTTCCTCGTGGTTTTGTTCCACATCAGAGGACTTGTGGGAATTAAAAAGCAAGTGTAATGAAGGCATAAAGCTTTCTCCATTATTCCTCGTATGGCCATATTTCAAAAATTTCTTATTGAAAGTTTCTTTCATTCGCTTGGTGGAACATACATATAAGCACGTTCAAGTTTACTGACTATTCATGGAAGTAAAATGGACGGCTGGTAACTGGTCATTGTTTTCGTTTTCATTTAAAAAAAAACTAATCCAAGAAACATGACACCATAATTTTCCCCTGCTTTTAAAGCTGTTGGCTATATGAAAAAAAACATGCGTAATGTGTACAAATTTTTGTTTCAAAGAATGTTTTGGAAAATTTACAACAGACCGTTTATGAAATGGCTTGTGTTCGACCAAATTGTAGAAAGGATAGTATAAATGTGTAATGCATACAACATTTAAGAAATACTGAAGTGGTTATAATCATAATAATGTGCAGAAAATATGTTAACACAGTGGTAGAATCTTGTTCTTTCAAAATAGGAACATCGTTATATATCATTATTACACATATGAAATCCTAGTAACTGTCATTGCAATCTTGCCACTTGACATGTAAAAAAAATTACCATCGTGTTCTCGATTTTGATTGCATTCACCATCATACTCATAAAAATGAAGTTCTGTAGCATATGTGTGCGCATCAATTTTTGAGCCAATTACTTTTGGCTTATGCAGAATTCTATATGAGAAATAAACTTAAATCGTATTTTAATGGTCCTGTTTGGCCGTGTACTATTTGAAGCAAAATTTTTTAATACCTTTAAAAAGAAAGTTTTTATAACAACCATGATGAATACAAGGAATACGTATATACAACCACATATTATCACATTAATTACGTGATATGTATTGCACTTTACTTCGGGTATACAGGCAGAATGAATCTATAATACAGCTAGTACTAATAATTCACATGAATATTTCTTTGTCTTTTGAATTAAGCTATGAAATGAAATTACTGACACATTATTATAGACAACATTCATGCTGACCCATTGCACCAAAAACCTGATTAGAATATATAAACTCTTGATTTACAAAATAATAATAGCTATGCTGTAGATGCATACAATTATATTTTAGCTCTTTCTCCATACCATCAAGTATAAGGAATGATACAATATGTGTGTATTGCTTAAAATGGAAATTTCTAACATGTATTTTTCTAACTATAACAAGTAGAGAGCAAAGTTTCTTAATAATAAGATAATATTTCGTAATTTTATTGTAGCCACAGAAAAAATTAACATCTAATATTGCAAATTGCAACTATCGGAAAAATACATGTCTTCTTAAATTGTATATAATCATCGATTTTTTTATGCCAATAAGAATATACCTTTCCCATCTCTTTTAAAGACTAGCCTGACAATATCACAAGGTTACATTTGTCTATTTTCCTTCAGCAAGTCTTCATCTTTTGCGTAATCCTCAACCAAAGTGATTTCATCAGAAAGAAAGTCAGCCATCCCGTTATTATTCTCCAAAACGAAAGCATGAACATATCCATTTTCACAAACCTTATGATCCAACTTGGGAAACCTTTCTTTCAACTCATCCACAAATGTCAAAGGGCACCATCCATCCGTAGTTCCAAAATAGAAGAACATTTTCCCCAAATACTTTTCCATAGCTGCTGTATCCAATTCCACAACCTGCTCCAGCTCACATTTCGCCATGAATGCGATTCTCCTCAGAATGTCATAATTGAACAATTGTAAAGAAGCTGGAACCGCACAGTCAGGAACGGGTGTTCCACGGAAATGAAACTGAACGAGCCATTTTTGTACGCACACAGGAAGTAAGGATATTGGCCAGAGGAGAGGAGTAAGAAATTTCGACCACTTGAGAAGTGGCATGGTGCGCTGCCCATTTGGAGTATATCTCATTCGTTCAATTGTCGGAAACAACATAAAAACTTTGGATATGTTTGGTCGCTTCTTTGGCTCAGCAATGGAGTTGATGGGCTCATCCAACCTTTTTAATGTTTCCATCCAAATTTTGCATCCAATGGAGTGTCCTATCCCAATCACATTTATGTGGGGAGGAACAAAAGACTCCAAGAATTTTACTTTGTGCGTACACTGTCCTTCCAAACTATATACTTCTGGGTTTTCTGTATGCATAACAAAACAAAATTACCCTTCAGGCTATACATATATGCGTACTTTTACAATAATTTAAACTCTTGTACAAGTCAGCTTACGTACCATTTAAATAGGGAAATGTATAATCATGCGATCCCTCAGTTTGATGTCCAGCATGACTAATGCCCCACACTGGAATGTTTGTTTTGGGATACTTACTTCGCAAACGAACATACAACTCCTTCATAAACTCCCTGTAGTAGTCGATAACCCCTGGGTTTCCTAATTCAATCAATCATACATGTTACCAGATGAAGCAATCTCTATATCTTTACATACGGATGAATATTGCAAACATCAATGAAATTTAGAACGGAGATCACAGCATACCTGGAAACACCAAAACCAAATGTTTGACATCCAGTAAATTATCTCCGATTCCGGTACCAAAGGTGAGTACCTTTGTAGGAACCTTATTTATAACTCTGTACGCTTCCATATTTTACGAACAAATTGTATACAGGTATACAGAGCTCTGAGGACCATATATATTATTTATATTTAAGTGAACTTTCACCAATTACTAATAAACCTCGTAGCAGCGTAATCGTACTCGTAATTTGATGCAGCGTTGTCAAAGGAAATTTGATCATTTAGCTGAATCTGGCACAAGATGCCCCTTCACAAATACATAATTGAAAAAAGTAATTTATCTCCAGCTTGTGCAAAACCGAGCTTGATTTTGTGTATGAGCAAAGATTGAGATGAAATGAGAGATGACAAAAACATGACGTGTGAGCTTTCCTCTCGCTCTCCAGGCTCAGTTACAACAGCTCTATTGAAATGCCAAAGATACAAGCAGCACAACAAGTCAGCTGCGTGCGTGGGACAACTCCGGAGTTCCAGTCCAAAATGTGTTTTCATTTGCATGTACAATATCCAGTATATATTATATACAACCGAACCAAGTATTACAACCATAAATCATCATCACGTTTTTATGCATGTAAACATGTTGCCGTCAGAGATTCTACAATGTTTATATAGAACGAGCACATGAAAGACATTTTCCCATCATAAAGGTTGGAAGATCATAAGCATTGTGAAAATTGCGTGGGATGGAAAAAGGTTATTACGATAAAGTTGGGAAGCAATTTGCAGTATGATTATGGAAATAGATTTTGCTGCCGTCCACGAAAGGATTTCATTCAAAAGCATTTCATTCAAGACATTCTTGGAACATGAGAAATCATTAGTTCCAGCTTTCTTCCAAAAATAGAACGCAAATATGAGGTTCAGCTCAGCTCAGAGAGTGAAAGCTGCAGCATGGGGCATTTTTGTACATGCATGCTATGATGAAATATGAACAAATCTAGACTTTCACTTCCCAACAACATTACTATTATTATTTTTTTGCGTTTATCGGCTTGTTCTTTTCACTGTATTTATTTTTTCTTTATGATACCGAATTACGTATTCATTCATTTTTTTCCTAGTTTTTAGTCCTTTTTCTTTAGACTGAAGTAGATAATGTATATAATATTTCCCACAAACCTTATACAAAATGTATTTGGCTTGTATATTTTTTTACAATTTTTTTCTTCTCATAGACAAACTCTGTCAAAATGTATGAATGACAGAGGTGAACTAGTAGAATTTTTTTAAGTATTCTACAAACATTACAGTTTTGTAGAATACTTTCTTAACTATTATTATAACTTAGAGAGAATAACTTATCTATAATACAATATATATGTATGTATGTATACGAACCTGAAAGAGAAATTAGCATATAATATATGACGTAGCCTCGTATCATATATCCTTTGTTTCTATACAGTACAAATATAATATTATACACAAAATTAAGTACATAAGTAACACTTTGTTGTGTTGAGTGTACATTTACATTCTTTTATAACTATTTGCATGTAAAATTCTTGTACAATGGTGTTCTTAAATATTTACAAAAGACAAAATCAAACCCTACGTGTGCCCTACATGTTAGTATTATTAGTAAGCTATAAATACGTTGTTGTTAAAGATAGAGTAGTATTAGAATAAATTGATAGGGTTCGGATTAGCGAAACAAGAAGAGTTGTGGAATTTTTTTATACGCTAATATCCCTTTCTGAGTGAGTAAGCCTCTTGCTCTCATTTCATAACAAATTATTATTATTATGTAAATTTCCTCCGAAAAACTTTGATTTTTTCCCATTTTCAAAGAAAGCATTGGTTTATCTAAAAATATATTTTGTATCGTATCAAATTTATATACTGACATTTCTCTTCTCATCGTTGATTTTGTAGTTATTGTTGATGGTGTGTCAAAGTTTCTTTAAGACATTTGACATCAAACTTTTTTTCAGCACTTGCTTACAGCCCATTATTATTTTGTAATGTGTGTAATGTGATGATGATTGATTGCATATATTCCCGATAAATGAAATCATAGCAAACACATATTTCTACACAGAATAATATATTATGTGTTCCTAAAATTACTCCCTGTGGCTAATCACTAAAACGTATGTAAAGGTTAAACCAACAAATTCCTAACAATATCTTAAAAATAAGAGGTGAATAAATGGCCCGCACAGAAAAATGTAAACATTTATATTATCCATCTTCTAGTCTCAAAAATTTATTCAACTTTCTCGTACTTGTTTTAAAGCAAAATCACTTTTCTGAGTTTGTCAAAGATCACGACGCGTACATACTATGTGATGTGACACTTGACGAGGTCGTCGTGATTTACACACTACAACAAGGATACACATAATAATATACGTAAATATATAACCAGTACAATGACAATATATAAGATCACACCAACAACAATAATATGCATTAGATAACAATAAATATGAATAGGTCCTATTGTACGTATCCAGAAAGAGAAGAAGGAAACCCTACTACAACCTGTGTAGATGATTTGTATAAAGAGTAAAATATCTGTTTTTGTTTAACGATTTGCCTCATGAGAGTCATGAACCTTTTAATAAATTCAAAACACTAGCAGAGTATATGCACACATTTTTATATGATTAATATATACGTAAAATCCTTTAATAATAAGAGTTTTCTTGGGCAACCACAACATACTGACAATATTCAGTCGACCTCTCAGTAATATCCGAAACCCATTTTTTGTTTAAAAAATAAGAAGGCCGCAATGCAACAATATGATAAATTGCAAGCTACATACATTTCATTTACGAAAAACAATTCCTAGTACTAATATACACATTGACTTAAGTCTGAAGAAAATAACGACAAATTAACTGTGATGTTGGTATAACACAAGTTGAAATACACGCACCTATTTCATATGTGTTATTAATTTGATCAATTGTGGGCTGCCTATCATCGTTAAAATGATAAGTACAGATACAAAATTATACGCTACTATTTTAATAGTAAATTTCTATAAAGAAACGGACTTCTCATAGTTTCCTTATCGTGCTCCAGTAGAAAAAGAAGATCCCTGAGGTTTACTCTCTTCAATCTTGGTCGTAGCGCCATCTATATCAATAGAAAATAACATAACTATTAAATGCTGTTTCGACAAAAAAAAACATTATTTAAATATTTTCTGATTTATAATAATTTACCTGCGGTCTGCCGCCTAAGCTACTTGAAGCACCACTTGCGCCTAACGGGCTCTGCAAAAATATTGTATGAGTAAAAAAAAACGGTTTCAATTTGCTATGAAATGACGTTATTTTCTGAAACTCTTTAAAAATTCAAGTTGTTAAAACGTACCGGCGCTGCTGAACCGTGAGATCCTCCCGTGTCTAACTTTGGCCTTTTCCTAGGACCAATAGCTTGTAAGGCAGTAAGATTCGCGTCCCTTTGTCTCATTTCTTCTAATTGTACCCTCTGCATCTGTATATTACAAAACAAAAGATGGCAATTGAGTTAGCAATGTGTGAGTGAGTGAAATTCTGCCAGGTCTATTATATGAATATTTTTGTTTCATACTTCTTTGGCTTTTGCTTTCAGCTTTGCTTGTTCGGGGTCTTCAGACTTTGATCTACTTTTAGCCGCCCTAATAAGCATTTCTCTTTCTTGCTCATCATGGCGTTTCCTCTCCAACTTATCAAGCTCCTCAAGAAATCTCAACTGCCCCTTAATGTCTTGGGTTACTTCATACCTATCATCCATCTAAACAAGATAAAAAAAAAGTTTCAAAACTTCATTATCTGTTGGGAACAAAAATTTGAACTACATAAAACGATTTACCACCAATGAAACTTACCTTTATCACATCCATTCGATGCTCCGCTATTACAGATAATTTCTCTATCAATGTCTTTAACCTCTCCTCAACAGCATGGGATAACAATGCGGTTAGATCTTGAGATGGGGTTTCATCTAATCCGTACTTTGCAGCTGCAAATCATTAAAACATTTAAAACTTTACTTAGTTGTGCCTTTCTACTAGTAAGTTATTTTAATTTAAAGCGTTTTTTTAGCAAAAAAATGTAGAATATATCCCATTATACACAGCCATAGGACTTCATTTCCAAGACTGCTTTTAAATGAGATTTTATTCAGTTTCCTTTGGCACAGGCTACCAAGATCATCTGCCCATGAGAAAGAGCAGTAAATCGCGATCTGTGCCATACAATATTAATTTACTAAACTAAGATGTAACCCCAAGAAGGCATTGAACACGCGACTACATTGTATAAAAACGATGCATCATACACTTGTCTACTATCCCTTATACTGTTACCACTGTTTATATATATCTACTGGAGAATACCTTTCTGTTAGGTAGGAGGAGGTATACATAAAAAGTCATTCGTGGTTGTATGCTGATGCTATATAATACTAATGTTAGCGGAAGAGAACGGTGGACGAGTAGAGTATACTTACCTATTGTTTTAAATTTTGATATAATTGGGGATGAATGTATAAAAGTTTCGTCCCGGCAAGAACGGATTTGTGTTCCAACGAATTCGGTGGATCCCAAAATTTTCTGTGACTCTTCCGCTAGATTTACACCACCCATTGCTGCGACGTCATTAATATCATCGTCCGCACTAAGACACAAATTTAAAAAAATTCCACGTTAAAAATATTTTAATTATTATTGAAAATACAAACATTAATATGTATATTAATATGACTGTTTTTTTTTACCTATAGCCAGAACTTGAAAACGTTTTGTCTTTTTTCTCCTTTTCTTTACTCGACTTAGATGTTGATGGAATGCTCGATTTGGACGATGGACTCGCTCCGGGCCCTGACGACATTGAATTCGCACCACCCGCAGCTAAACTATTGCTTGAAGCATTTGCCTTTGACTTTGATGAACTTCCTTTGGAGGGCTGTGGAGGATATAAATATAACATATATTTGATATTTTTTCAACAAATATTGCAAAGCAAATATAATATAGTTTAAAGCAATTCAAGCCAAGCCACACAAACATTGACAATCACACAAAATAATAATAAAGAACACAGAATTTACCAAAGCGAATATTTAAAAATAATTATTGTCTACATGAATTATACATTATGCGCATGAGAATAGTTATACAAATTATGCGTAGTGTTGCACCTTTTGTGATGATTTTGTTGAACTAGGAGATGGTGATGGAGTTGAAGGTGCTGAAGCACTGCTCGTTGAAACTGGAGTAGGCGGTGTGGAAGAAGGCGAAGCTGAATGAACCGGTGGCGTAAGTAATCTCACCGGGGATGGAGGCACCGTTGGTGTCGTTGGACGCACCGGTGGCGTTTGTTTGGCGGGTTTCGGTTTATAAAAAGTTAAAGAAACTTTTATTTTCTCGTTACCCAACACAATTAAATGTGTTTGCCTAACTAATTTGACTAAATAGATACCTTCCGTTCCGTTGGTGTAGGAGGTGTCTGCGGGGCTGGAACTAAGGGTGTTATAGGGGCTGGAGGTACAAATGTCGACAGAGGGGGAGGTTTTATGCCTTCTATCTTCAATTCATTTGTTGCTAGCGAATGTCTAAGGTGTGGCAGACTTTTCTACAATTTCAAAAGTTACAAAACTTTTACACTTTTTCTTGCCACTTTCGCAAACATTTAATGGCAACTCTCTTTTTCTACTTTTGAAGTCAAGTGCCTACCTTAAGAAACCCAACAAGGCACGGTTGGGGTTGCGAGTTGACCTCTTTTTGCAACCGATCTGAAAAGTTTTCTTCGTTTACCTTACCATCAATGAGACCCTGAATAAGATTTTTGACGTTTCTCGCCACTGTCTGATTTTGTTTCGCCGACAATTCCAGCAAGAAGGAGAGAAAATTTTTGCACTTGGTCTTTGCCGTTTCATTTGACATCTAGTTTATAAACAGTTCCCAACAATCGTACGTTAGTTCCCGACTCCCAATAGCATTATTATACATAGTAAGCATGATTTACATATAGTTTATATATATGACACAACATTATTATAAATAAATTTCTTCGTCTTCAAAAGGAAAGAAGGTCGGTAACAACGACTTTGTTTGAGATACTCTGCAATTCTTTACTAAACTCATGTTTCCCCATTATTTAAAAAAGAGTTGCAGTTCACCGTAATAACCCAATCCAACCCCCACCCATCAATTTTTTTTTTTTTGAAATGCGTACAGAACCCATCCATATTAGGCCCATTTAAAACACAGAACTGTAAACACGTAAAGCTTTTTTTTTCATAATTTTATCAACCCACGATTTTAAAACTATTTTTTAGCATCTATTTAGAATCAATACCTTAAAATTTTAAGACAATACGTAAACATCATTTTGTTGACGAGGTTTGTAAAAGTTTGTATTTCATAGCTACCTGGCTAACAGAATTAGCAGTGTTGGAGGCATATGTGTTGGACGAATAAGGGGGAGCTTGCGGATGTGGTGAATACTGTGGATGATGAATCTGATGCGGTTGCTGCATCGACACTGAATTATTTGAAGCTGTCATCATCCCCACACCACTCTGCTGGTTTTTCACCCAAAATAATAATAATAATAATAATTGTCGTAAAACAATGATTATTACAAATTTTTCTTTTGCTTAACTAGCATTCAGATTCATGCAAATTCAATCACGCATTCCAGTTAACAATAATTATTTATCATTCTACTTTCATGCAACTTAAAAATTTATCAATCATTAGAATCAATAAAGTTATTTTAAAATGTTTCATTACTTCATGCATTTTTTAAAAATACGGATCATTCCAGAAAGTTTTTAACAATCACATTCGTTTTTTTTCAAGAAATTTTAACAATTAAAAAAATATTCCATCAAACTTGAAATCTTGACTTTTCTTAACTTAACTGACCAAATTATATTAGTCATTTAAACTGTTACAATAATTAAATAGTTTCATTCGTTCAACACGATCATTCATGCGATTGCGCAAAATGTTTCATTCATTATTACAAAAGTTTGTTTTTTATGCAGACAATGATACAAACAAAACGAATACATTCTTTGTTGAGATTGCGTTAGATGACTGAAATAGAGCATTTTTTTTATAAACGAAACAATAAAAACAAAAACGCAACACTATAAACAGGCATGCAACATTGAAAGCAACACTTAGGCAGACAATACACAACAAATATATGTGGGGAGTAAGCAGTTTCTAACGATCCGGATCTGACTGAGGAACTATAAATTAAAACTAAAAACTACAAAATATACTAACAACAACAACAACGCATTTTCCTCCACTCCCACAGAATGGGACAAAAAAGGTTGAATAATTCAAGTTACAGTATTTTTCATGTAATCTTTTGGAAAATGGATTTTTCTTTTGGAAAAGGACACCCAACAGGGATCGCCAAAAAAAACTGTTCCGTTCAAAACGTAACATGCATTTCCATTTCTTCGTCACAAACAATGATATTCCAATAATGCTGACAAAGCCACAAACAAAATCTTATTCAAAAGAAACAACAACACCACTGCAAAATATCGTGAGCCCTTTTTTCATGGATGGGTTATGAAAATGAGTATATTATATATATATTCACTCATTGTCAGTGCGTGCGGGATTGGGTTATTTTTTCTGCACTTCAAACAAAGTTCAATCTTCGTCACCCTCCCAGATTTGTGAGGCAATAAGGTGGTAGGTTAGGTTAGGTGAATAAAAAAATGGGTTTTTTTGGATTAAATATGTAGTAGTATTGTTCAAGTTCAAAGGAAATTGGTTAAAGGATGTTAGAAGAAGAAGAAGAAGATAATAAGTTAGACAAAATATAGTTTTCATTTGTGATGGATGATTTCGGGATAAACTTACGGCATTGCTGGTGGCATTATTGTTGGGGACTTGTGAAGGTGGTGGTGGTGGTCGAAAAGTGGCAGAGCTCGGAGGAGCTGAAGGTAAGTTCGAATTAAGAAGATTAACACCACCACCACCACCAGTAGGTGTTGATGAAGTCACCGAACTTGCAGAGGAGCTACTACTGGTAGCATTCACAACAACAGGAGGAGGCGGTGGAGGTAAACTACTGTTTCCTAGAATTCCCGTCCTTATTACAGACCCAGCAGGGATGTTATTCATGGTATGGGGTGGTGGCCCACCAGTAGTCATCGAATTGGATAGTACAGGCGGCGGCGGTGGCAACCCAATCGAGGGAGGTCCTCCACCAACACTGCTCATCACGACAGGATGATGTGGCCTATGCTGTTGATTAAATGCGGCTGCCGCTACCGCGGTGGAAAATGTGGTGCTACTTGTTGAACTAATGTTATTAGCTGTACTTAAAAGCTGACTATTACTCGCAGAGAGATTAGGAGGCATTATGACGGATGGAGGAGCGGCAGGAGGAGGAGGATGATGATGGGAGGAAGTAGAAATTGGCGGCGCTAAATGAGGTGGATGAGGTATTGGTGCCGTTGATGACGATATTGGGAGGGGTGAGGAAGCAGTGGAATTATTGATCACACTATTTATTGGAGTCGACGACCAGCTAGTGACAATGTGGTTGCTACTGCTACTCGTAATTATTCGACCCTGCTGAGACGGGTGAGGAGGAATTGTCGTCGTAGTTATAATAGAAGAATTAGGTGGAAGAGGTGGTCCGGAAGGAATTGAGTGAGGAGGAGGAGCAAGGGGAGAGTTACTAGGTAGCTGCTGTGCGATCGACATGGACGTGGTGGGCGGAGCAGTGGAGGGGACAACTTGCGTGCCAGGCCCGGCAGTGGGTGCCGGCATTCTGACACTCACAAGTTGAAACTGCCCATTCTCCGTCTTCACGAGGAGATGATTGGCCCCTGGCGGAAGCCCCGACAAAGCTTGCAGAGTGATTGGCTGCACAACACATATAAAGCACATCCAAAAAATACATTAGTCTTTGAAAAACAGACAATTACGTACCGCATTATATCTCCTCATTGCATCACTGTACTGGCAACTTGAAAATGGGTAATCCTCCGTACTGACACCACCATCTCTATACGGCCTTTCACCACCATCATCAACCCAGCCCATACTTTCATTACTATACCCTGAACCCGATGAAGAGCGCTCCGAAGACGAGGGAGGAGAAATGAATGGTGCAGATGGGTTCGAGAGGAACGACTGTAGAGTCAAATCTCCTGAATAACCTGACGACGATGAACTAGCATGATATCCTGATTGATTTCCAACCTTGACTCCTACTGAGCAACTACCAACTTTTTGACCATTATTATTACTACCACTACTAATACTACTACTCTGTGGTGCTCGGATAACGCTAGCCTGATTGCCATAATAATGCTGTTGTTGTTGTGAAGAAGAGGAAGAAGAAGACATTTGTTGTTGTTGCTGGTACTGTTGATTGCCATAAAACTGTCTATGATTACTATTATTTAGATTACCACCGCTCTGAGCACCAACCACTATCTGTGGTGTACTAGCACCAGTGCCACTTTGTGTCACTAAACTATTATTTCCACTGAAAGTAGTGGGACGGATTACTGATGGACAAGCCACGGAAGAAGAGTCTTGTTGTTGGAGCCCGCTAGACGGGTTTCTGTACTGAGCAATATAATGAGGATTTCTGAGCATCTGAGGACTAGGCATTGATGAAGACATCATTTGCTTCTGTTGACTATTATTATAATGATTAATTTCATTCCACGCATTTCCCCCATCCGTTTTTGCGCATGCATTTAGAGTTCCAGCAGATGGATATCTAGCTATCACTGATTGCATTCTTGGCCCTTGTGGCACTTGAGGACGGTAGTTTAATTGCGGTTGTGTATAACGGTACTGTTGTTGTTGTTGTTGTTGCGGTCCCAATGTTGATGACGTATCATTATTACTATTATTATTATAAGGCATTCTGTTAACAGACTGAACTCCGAGAGCACCGAGATTCTGTGATGATGATGAATATGGATAAGTCGACTGAGTTGTGGTGGCACGAACATTATTAGGATTCGGAGTGTATGACGAAAGCGGGTTATTCTGGCTAACTACAGTGGGTACGTTCCATCCTCCAGGAGTAGTTCCTTGACTTTTGTACTGGTTCCCCTGAATTTGCAATGAAGATGATGATGGTACACTTTGAAATGTGTTGGCACGGGTTGGTGTAAGGTTTACGTTAGGAGCCTGATGTCTCACTACAGACGCTGCTGCTTGGCTGTTGTAATTTGCGGTTGCTACTGATGATGCGGCTCCAGCAAAAGTATAGGGGATGGACGACTGTTGCATTATTGTATTACCAGTAAATGCACATGATGACATTTCCTTTTGAGTTTGATGACGCTGAGGCTGCATGTGGGAGACATGATGTGGGTTAGACGAGGTAATAACATTCATTGAAGGGTAAACTCCTTGCATTGACACTGGACGAATATTTAAAGTCGATGGTTGACCCTGCTGAACACCATAAGCAGGTCTTGGAGGGAACACTTGCCTTACTACTTGTGGAATGCTATAAACTTGCTTGCTGATATCACAACCATTCACGTTTGAACGATAAGCCGGATTAGGATGAGATTGAATTGTTCCCTGTTGGAATTGCTGACCAGGAAAAACCTGACGGTGTTGTTGTTGTTGTTGTGGTTGGACAATTGGATTTCTTGAGCTATTTTGTGCGGTCTGGTGCTGCTGCTGAGGAACAATCACAGGTCTTGCTGGAGTGAATTGTTTGGCATGTAGATCTTGGTGTGGCTGGGAGGGAACATGATGTGGTGACGACCCATGCACTGCTATAGCACCCGGAGCCAAATGTCGTACTTCAGGTTTATTACTCATACCCTGAAGAGGATAGTTTTTAGTATACTGTAGAAACTGGGAATGTAACTGAGGATCAGTGGTAAAAAAACTTTGACTATCATTGGCTTTGTACTCAGAACTGGTATTACTATTATTATTAGTGGTATTGAAATTGGCACGAGATGAATGCGGCGCTGAAACTGTTGCTGGAGCACTGTAAGTTGGCTGAGGATATTTTGACAGGGTTGATTGTATCTGCTGATGGAATAATGCTTCATTATTTCTCATGGGAATTCTCGCAGCAACTTGCGCTTGATTATTATTATTACTAGTTTGAATACGAGCCCCTTGTTGTTGTCCTTGTCCCACAGTATACATTTGAAATGCACAACTTTGTGAGGGTTCCTGTACTTGTATTGAAGGTTGTATTCGAGATCCAGTCCACGACGTGCTATTTCCTGTGCTTGATGGCAAAGGTACAGTTGCTACTGGTGAGACAAGGGTCGTCACAATGGGAGAAGAAGTCGCACTACTGACTTTAGGAGGAGAAAATGGAGGTTCTGTGGAAACATGGTGAATGGTAGTAGGCCTTGCCTGGTTCCAGCAATTACTTCCTGCATCATCATCTTCAAAATCCATATACATGTAATCAGCTAAATTCATATCCATGAGTTTCGGTCTATTGTTGTCATTTTCAGCACCATCTTGAGGTTTGCTTTCATCACTTTTCCGCCGAGACACTCCAGCAGCATTACCAGCATCTACTAATGGATCCGCAAACATATCCAAATTAACATCGTCCACCGTGTCAACTGGATCAACACTACTTGTCGAATCATCCCTTGTGAGTACACTACCATTATTACCCGCACTTCCATCCTTGTTATCATCATGAACAAGTGGTGGAGGTTCGGACTCACTTCTGCTCGGCAGCGGAACACCCGCAGCAGCAGCATCCGTTATTATTTTATCCTTACCCGAAGTCATAGCCAAGACCGATTTTTCAGAATTATCACAACTTTTCGGCGACTTTACATTTAAATCCATCTTGTTTGCTTGAACACAATTTTGGCTTTGTTGTAGGTCCTTACTACTGCTTACATTATTAAAATCACTAGAACAAGAAGATCTTTCACTTTGACAGGAATCAGCTTTTTCAGAGTCATTCGACGAGGTTACTTTTGAAATAGGCACTTCACTTTCAGAAACACGCAAATCTGATTCTTTCATTACTACACTACCATTCTTCTTATTGCTATTTTCTGCTACTCTAACTACTTCCTGAGCACCACGAATTACACTTAAACGTTCCCTAATATCAATAACACCTGCCTGATCCAAATTTCTCACATCTTTACTACTAGATAAACTACTACTACTTATTTCTTTAGGCACCGTGCTTAACAACTCTTGCGAATTATTATCTTCAACATCACCATCTACTCTGCCTAACTTACAATCATGATTCTCATTTTCATCACACTCTGTTCTTTCATCCGAAGGATGTGGGGAAGGAGTTGTAGGGTGAGGAGAATCAAGATGATGGGTACCATCAACGGAGCGCTCTGTTATTTTTGGTGGCCACGAAATTGCTACTGAATTGACATCAGCGGTCGTAATGGGACTGAGATCATTTTCATCATCGCCATGTTGACTTTCATTACTCCTGTTATTTCCTTCAACATGAATGTCCGATGCTTTCACAAAACCATTTTCACTACCATTATCATCGTCCTTAATTTTGCCTTTTTCACATTCATCATAGTTTACAGCAATTAGGTCAACACCCGTAATGGAAGCAGGAGAGCAGCTCTGCCCTGAACTTGTATTATTTAGTTCATCACTAGGATTTACACTTCCTGAATCACTTTGCTCATCAACCTAGCATTCCAGTCACCAAATCAAACGATTATTAACATGCACATGCACTCATGCAAAAATGCATTTTATTAGCATGCGCCTTCAACTTTTCATTAGATTAAAAACATTGTCCATTATCTAGTCACAGATCTAACTATAAGGTTAGTTGTTACAAGTTCAATTATTAACCCTATCCTTTACGAAACTGATAACTATTTTCAATTGTAACTAATTTACTACAACTATCTGATTTAGAATATTTTTAAACAATTATTTTATAATTAGATTAATTTATAAACAAGAATTTTGGAGAAAGACTCGAACGAATACTTGACTAGTACCAAACTCTGAACGAATATGGAATATGGACGGTTGAAAAAAAGCGTCCTTTTGCTTTCCCAGTTCCATGAAAATCTTAAATACGTCCACGACGGAATTTACAAAGAAACTGAAACTTGTCTATGCTATCTTTCATAATAAAACTTCACAAGTATCAAAGTATTAAATGTGGCATGAAGCAGAAAAGAGCAAAGCATAGATATACAAGTGTCATTCCAAGAACTAAAACAATGCAAAGAGCATCAGCCAACTTCACACACGTTCTCAAAGCTGGGAGCAGGTGCATCGCTAAAACAAAAGATACTTAAATTCTATTTTTTCATCACCCATCACAGCAAATGACAGAATCAGACAGAATGGTCTCCAAAAGACGGTATTTGGGCTACTAACTCTATCTGCTCTTAAAGTGCAGTATATATACATATACGAACTATTAAACTATTGTATTCTAAATATTACATAAGAGAGGTGTGATGAAACAATAGTAGTCATGATTTATAGATATTAAAAATGAATAGACATTTATCTAACTAAATTCACAAACAAACTACGTCAACTACGAGACGCGTATTTTTTTTTATTCTGATTAATCTTCCTCTGTGTGTCTCGTTAGTCTAGTAGCATTGCAAAAAGCATAGCAAACTAAACTAAACACAATTCAAAGCATGCAGGTGTATTAAAGCAGCCAAGAATACGGGCAGATGTTGCGGCAACGGCAAGGTTCCACTTCTTTCAGGTTAATAAACACATTTTACAAATTTACATGCATTGTTATCATTATTACAAAAAAACAATCACTACACCACATATATATATATATCTATCAAAACAGAGCTTTTCTTTCCTACTACAATCTAAAACGTGGGGAATTGACCAAAGCCATATATATAATTCCACTACTTCTCCATCATCTTCATTGGTCGAGATATAATAAACTAGTTTGCTGACGACTTCTAAAACAACTACCGTAAGTACTTGATGAACACTCGGCTAAAAGAAACGGAGGACGACTTGTGAAATATTAGACTTCACATCAAAGGAAATAACAGTACAAATGTGCAATGAACGAGAAGAATACGATTATTTTGAATAACATCATACATCATCATAATAATAATATAATATCATTTTTTTTTAAAAATTAATGTGGAAAGTGACATAATAAATATACACCCATTATTAACGTCAACTTACAGTTTGTCCCGGTCTACCACTTGCTAACATTTGTGGCGTGATACTAATCATTCTCGGACCAACCCCCACAGCATTCCCAGGCGGCCCCGGAGATCCAACAACTGTCCCTTTTTGAGCACTTCCAGGTGAAGGAACCACATTAGCACCAACTGCTGCTCCTCGAACAGCATTCATATTTAAAATTTGGATTCCTCCACCCGAATTTATAGCAATTGAAGGTGGTGCTTTTCCTGCGGTTGCTTGCTCCATCTTCATTTGCGTTGTTTGTTTGTTTTCAAATTTGTTTTGTCTTTATCTTTCCTTATTCGTCGTGGTGGTCGTCGTCGTGTTTTTATAACCCCTTTTCAAAGGTTATCCCTTAACCTAGCAAACTTCCAAAAGGAAAGGGGGAAAACAAAAACAAACATCAATGATGAATGATCAATCACTACTAATCAATCAGTTAGTGTGGTGGTCGTGGTCAAAGTCAGTCCCCTTAACGAAACCATTCCACGCATTTTCACAACAAGAAGGGCACCAACGAACTTGTCTCAGCGCAAAGAAGAAGAATAAAATAAAATCACATTATGTTCTCAAAAAAAAACTATCTACAACTCAGGAACATCCCGAACCTCTTCGTTTGCCTACCATTTTTTTAAACTATAATTAATTTTTTTTATCTATCAAAATATTATTTTTAAGTGATTTGTTCATTAAAAGGCTCTAAAGCTACTACGGCTTGATCTTCCCGCAAGAAAGCATCTCATCTGCGATGGATATTCATGTTGGGGATTTGGGAACATCAAAAGCATTTCATGGATTGTGAATTGTGGACGACAGTACTGCTCCTCTGCTGCTACTTGTTTCCTCAAAGGATAATAGGCTCATACTAAAGGATATCCTTTACTAACCATACCGATACCTTTACCACCACACACACACCAACCAAAAAGACCACTCAAAATATACGCTCTGTATGGAAAGGATAGGAGTGAAATTTTCAAGAGGAAAAAACACTACCAACAAATGAACAAAACTCATACATATCAACATATATATATCTTCTTAGGCATCGTCGCTGGTGGTAAGGTATGGGGTTCCTATTCCTCCAACTCAATCCACTCAAATATTTGGTACACACACGGTCAGTCCACTCAAATACATTAAAAGAACACTGACGGCAGGAGCCCCATGTACTACTTCTTCTACTACCACCACCGTAGTATAATAATTGTCTTTAAGTAAAAAATGTTTCTGCGTAGTATATATATTCCTATTCACATCCAAATACACAATGCGCTACGATACCGATGATACAAAAATGCAACGTTTGCTTTTACACTTTGTGGATAATAGCTGTTATTTTGTGTTTGTGTATCTTTTTTATGCATACCTTCTTATTCTTGTTGTTTTACGTCTCTCTCTCTCTTTCAGCAGCACCCAAACCGAATATTAAGTTGAACATGAAGAAGAGTATCATCCTTAATACGACCCATCTTCTGTCCTGTACATAAGGACATTTGGATTTGGAGAGGATGAGCCATGAATGAGTTGGGAAGGACGATATGGCGCTTATTTTCTTGCCACATGTAATAATACTACTACTCCTCCTGATGTTTTGTGATCATGTAGTAAATACACATCGACCAAACAGCTATATTAACATCTGTAAGGAATAAACAGAGAAGAAAAAAATGTTTATGAAATAAGAAGAATTGAAGACTCAAAGATGAAAGAATTGAGTTGAGTGATTCGAACGGAATTTTTGTTGAAATAAATAAAAATAAAATTACTGACGACTGATAAGATGCTCCCCTTCAAATTATTTTTTTAAATGCACATATCAACACTTATACTTCATACTTGTCCGTATTTTGTAAATATAATAATATAATGCTGGTTTTGACAGAGAGAGGTTTTGCAACTAACTAAGAAAGTTCCCATCACACCACGTTATTGTTATGTTTGTATCCGTCCGTATGCTTTGTAGTGAAATATGCCTAAACATTTAAAGGTATATAGCTATTAGAGTAGTAGGTGGATGAGCGGTCTTATAAGCTGAGGGTGGATTTAGGATATTAATATGTGGATGTGCATACAGAATAATACGGATGCGTACCTAAGCATTTTATACAGTCAGTATACCCCAATAGAGCAGAATTTGTGTATTCACAAAAGTACGCGTAAAGCCATATAATGCTAGTATAACCAAGAGCTGATGGTGATGATGATAGTAATTGCTATTGATATATCATGTATCGCATTTATCCGTCTTACTTAAGATAAGAAGTCGAGTTGTAGGATTAGAATGAACACGTACACACGCTTAGAAGTTTGAGTTATGTATCGGCTTCGGTAATAATTTGATATTGATAGTTGTGGCCTTTTGCATACCGTGTGCTCGCATCATATCATATCAAATCGAGTTGTATTTAAAAAGCCCATGAGAGGCATAGGATTTGTACATCAAATGCCATTCCGAATTTATGCCGATTAGTCAATTTCGATAATATGAATGTGTATACACGACAGGTAAAGTTATGTACCTAAAAAATTATGCATTGCACATTAAAATGGATTTCTAGCATGCTTTTATATCCATTATATATAGATAGCATTGGTTTTGACAACATTTTTTTACTCATGACTCACGCATTTTGCTACGGCAAAAGATTGCGTACTCAAAAATTTGTGTTGTATGTATGTTGTATGATTTTAATTAAGGTAGATTATAAAATGTAGGACACACTCACGCACGTGTATGTATGTAATCATGAAGGTATTGGTGGTGGTGGTGGTATGTATTCGTCTTGTTTTCTAGTGCATCATAATAATGGCAAACAGAATCCAAAGCATTAGCTGATTGTACAGGTAAACTGGCTTGGTAAAATGGTCTTCACTGAATTGTTGAATTGCTATGTTCTTTAAATTAAACGTTACTTCAACCTTACGTTCATGAATAGAAACACTAATAAAATGAATTCTTAATATGCTGTGTGTATGTGTATGTATGAATGAAAAAACCCGTGATGCATTCGCATATTCGTTCTCTCTGTCCAACGTTTCAATGCACTATATAACAAACATTCAACAAGTATCAAATTAATATCATGATGCCCATGCTTTGCACTTACTTTAGCTTAATTGTTTTTAATTCGTAAAATTTCCTGATTAAGTCCAAGAGTAAAAATAAACTTATTATATTTGCTTAATTTACTGGAGTGAACCTTTTGTAAAACTTTAAGCTGTGGCTTACCTGCTCACCTTCAGCAGATGAAACAAATGATACGATGAATTTTATACACTTTCAGCCACCAATTTTAGAATCAACACAGAAACAAAAGGCCTCTTGATGAATATATGCTGTTGAAACACGGGTATTTGCTTAAAGAAATACTTTTCCACTGGTGACAACTTTGTGACGAAGGAAGGCAGCCACTGAATTGCTTACAACCTCGTGCTCGGTCTTTTTCCATTCGCTTTATTAGTTTGAGTCGTATTTTATTTTGCAGAATATGCTTTATGTGTATACCGCACAATGGCACTGTGAATGTATATTACGTGATGTATATGAAGGGAGTTCTTCGAAATTCCCATAAAGTATTACTGTATTATTGTACCATATTTTATACTTTACAATGGAATGGAACAAGCATTATTGTCAATATGGTCTTGGCGTTGCGACATCAATCATATCGTCCCATAATAATTTAGTAATTGAATTGAATCAATGTGCGTGTCTTACAATTCGTACTTCTGTCAGAATGCTACACACACTTTTGAAATGTTTCTCACTCATTAACAACAATTCTTGCATTATTGTTGGAGCTATGCATGCAAATTAAACCCATTACATAAATTTTGAAAAGATCAACCCTAACCGTATAGTCCGAGGAGGCTAGACCATAATATTGAAAAATAATTTTATTGTTTGCAAGATGTACTAGATTTTTAGATTGTCATGTGCATTTATACATGTAGTTTTTACTGAATTGAGGTCAGTTAGTTGTATGTCAATAGTTACTTTTGTAAATTTTACTACCCTACCATGAGCATGCTATTCGTTTCAAAAAGGAAATTGTCCCACTCTTGCCATGCTTAATTATTTACACGCGTGGTGGAAGTATAAAGGTTTTTTTCAACCTGTAGAATTTTAAATAGGATTGAATTGAAATTACGCAATGTTGATCCGTAGCCAAAACCTGAGAGTTTTAGGTCATGCTGTTCGATATGTTCTATATACCTCTGCTACATTTTTTAAAAACAAATCTGCCTAAAGAATCTTGCACACATGCGCCTAAATAGTTTTCATAAATGTTTGACACTTTCATTCGCACCTGTATTTTTGTATATTAGGCTCCCCATCTCGAAGAGAAGTGTTCGTGTGCGACGCTAAATTCGATTCCTCCAAATGAAGACGTTAAAAATAGATAGAGAACATTGAGCATTAATAATGTATTCAGTTTGCTTTCACTGCCCTACATTCAACATTCATTATTCTTCCTGTGAAAGCGAAGATAGGACAACGCGAAGATAGGACAACGGATAAATGGAATGAAATGAACGGAATTTTTTTTTGCATTAAGAATTTCCTTTTCCGTTTCAATATTTTAGCACCAATCATCAAAAGCAAATGGGAGGGCTTCCGAAAGAAAGATAAATATCGGGTATATCGGTTTGAACTATATATATATTGATTATTACATATGTATTTTCGATTTTTATGACAGTTTACATAATGTCCGTATAATATGCAACGCAGCAGTTCAATCCAATACAAAATAATACACATATTGCTTCGCCACCAGCTACCACACCAAATGTCAATATTGATGCTCTCTTTCTTTTTCATTGCTTTTCATTTCATCATCAACATCCTACACTATCGTTATATTAATAGGCTACCATCAAAAATATTGATTGGAAGGAGTAAATAAATAGACGCTAGTAAAGTGAAAGGGGGAAAGCTTAGTAATACCCAAAGGATAAAAAGCGTTCCACTCTTTCGACGTGACAGCAGCATGAACTTTGGTGCTTAGCGAAAGCTGGATTATGAAAGAAAAGTGGAAGGAAATTGGTAAAGTACAAAATAAAAAGTATACATATTTCCTATAAAAAACAAACTTCATCGATATAATCCTTTCTTTATTGACCAAACTCTGCATTACAAAAAAAATGAAGCAAATTATGCCGATATCTTATAAGCACCAGACTTGTTTATTATTGCTCAATATTATTGGGATGAGGAAAGCGGATTATTATTGCACAGAATTTCTCAATTTAAGTTGCTGACTAACACCCTAAAAACTCAATTTAAAAGGCATTCCCATTCCAAATTATTGCTCAATTTGGAAAGAAAGCGGGGGAATAATACTATTGAAGGAGAATATGGCAAAAGGTAAGAAGAAAGCTTCAACTAAACAAAAGGAAAAGGAAGAAGCAGCAGCCAAGAAACGTCTTGAGGAAGAGGAGCAAGCAGCAGAAGAAGATGATCTCGAATTTCAGAAGGCTTGCTTAGAAATTCGAGTAAAGGAATTGGAACAATTGAAAGTTGGGTAGGTTGTTGGCATGCTTCAGAAAAGGAAATATATACTATTTAATAAGGTGTGCTTCCATGAAGAAAAAGTGATACTTAATTTATACTGACTTTATACTACTACTTATTCATGTTTTCAATTCCAAATTATTTCCTTTTGCTCATCCCATCAGTATGCAGAGGAAATGCGAATTTTTGGAAACTCAAAATGAGCTGTATAAGACGCAATTTGATGAGATGAAAGAGGAGAAGGATGACATTATAGCGCACTTAAAACGCTGCCATTCGGAAGGGAAAACAACGGTGAAAGAACTGGAGGATCGGCTTTATGGAACTCAAAAGGTGCTCTCCACATATAATTCCAGCTTTATTCTCAATACTCTTACCAAAATGAAGAAGAACTTCCTTTCAAAAATTTAGAGCATCAAAAGTTGTATTTAACTAAAAGCTCACATTCTCTAATTATAATGGTACTTGAGCCGGAAGTTCTTCATCCTTTCTATAAGTGGTCTTCTTCCTGTTAATATAATTTGATATAGGCGAGGGAAGACGAGGCCAAAGAATTTCTCCAGCGCTTAGCACACAAAGGGAAGGAAATGAAGGATATGGAAGAGAGCATGGAGAAAAGTATATTGGAATTGAGTAAGTAATAACAATAACCTAAAAGCCATATATTATTGGGCGTGCATGTACAAATACAGGAAAATGTTCATTAGTCTGATTGAAAATATATGAATATATATAGATTCATTTGTATTCTCGTTTCTTCTTCGACTCGACTTTGTGTGTATTTGTTTTTTAGATGCGAAGCTCGCTACTCTCGAAGATTTTCGATTACAAAGGGAGAATTTGCTAAGTGAAAAGGAAAAATTGAAGAAAACGTTGGTGGATGAGAGAGCAGCTTTTCAAGAGGAATTTGACAATCTTGAAAACAAAACTATTATGTACAAGGATAGACTGAGGAAGGAAGCTATTGAAATGTTGGTTAAAATGTCGAGAGATGTTCAGAAAGCGGGGAAGCTGTGTTTGACGGCTACCGTGAAGTCTGCCATCAGCTCCAATGCCAAACTTCAAAATGAGGTTCATAACATATTATATTATTATAAAATAAATCTATCTTGCTCAAGGGAAAGCAAAGGGCTGTCACTCACTTTTGTTGCGGAGATTCTTTGAATTTAAAAAAAATACTTTAGTTCAATTTTCAACCTTGTTTCATTGCTTCAGCTTGAAACAACCAGCCAAAGTAACATAGCGTTGCGAAAGAAAATTGAAAAACTAGACGAGTCCCTTCGTGAGAAACGCATGACGGTGGAAGTAATTGAGGAAGAGAATACATCAGTACACCGAAAATGTCTTGAGTACAAGGAAATTGTCATGAAATTAATTGATAAGCAGCTTGATATAGAGTCGGAAATGAAGCAAATGAAAAAATATCGAGATGAGCTACAACTCCTTCGCAACATCCACGCACAGTGTCGAACTGATGATGAAGTGAGAGATTTCGTTGGGGAGGAAATTGAGAAAGTTTTGGAACGTCAGAGAATGCGAGAACTACAAAAGGAAACTTTGAGTCCTGAGGAAGTCCATTTGTTGGAAGGGGAAGTATTTAAATTGCGAGACATAGTTGTGAAACTTGCAATTACGGCCAAGAATTTAGCCCAGGTAAGCAAGAAAGTTTTAACAAGCTCCAAGAAAAATTGAAAAATTCTTCCAGTTGTTAAGGTATGTACCAACTACTAAACACGTATGTTTTGTATAAATCCAAACAGGCGACAACTTCCCAAGAGCAAGACTATCACAAGGAAGAGCTCAAGAGTTTGTTGAAACGAACATACGCAATAGCTCTCGAAATACCGGATTTGCCTCCCGAAGTCATGAGTTTACTCACCGTAAAATTCCCCGATATAACTCCAGCCGTTGGGACAATTAAATAAATAAGTTCAATTCCATTATTAACAACTCAGAATCATATCAAGAGGAGAAAGGATATCTTGTTTTTTTTATTATTGAGATTCTACTTTCATTTCTTTCACTACATTTTATTACAAACAATGCTTAAAAATGCGAGAATCTTTGGAAAAAATAGCGATCAATAACAATGGACATAGTTAAGTAAAATAGTGCAATAAATAAGAATACGATTGATTGAAAGTACAAATGCAACGAGTAAGAGATGATGTAGACATACATAGATGTACTATATAAAATGACTAGACTTTTTTTTATGAGACGAGACAACAATATAATATGTATATGATAATTCGTAGATGTGGACAAAAAGATGAAAGAAGAAGAGAAAAATACACGAGTTTCTTTCTTGTAGATAAATAGCGTATCATCGTTCGTACGTATACATGCATTTAAAGATGCAATTACGAGATGCCCGGATTAACACGAAAGTACATGAAGTATGCAGTCTATATTATCTTGTATCTCTGAAAAATTGATGATGAGCAAAGAGAATCAGAATCAGAATCAGTACGTGTAGCATACAATAATAATTAAAAAATGCAAATGCGGAATAATAATTATTATTAATCTATCATAGAACGATGACGATTGACGATATATATTATGTAATATAGCACTAATTAATTTCAAGTACAATTTAAGACCCTCATATCATCTGTTTCATGAACTACTTTTAATTTTCTATAGTCAACAACTTTCAGTACGACGATCAACAATTCTTTGACGAATGAGTAAACCTACCCTAAAATATGGTTATTAGGAATCCGGAATGGTAATGTACAATATGATTCAAATATGAAAGTTGATGATGTTGATACCTCAAAACTACATAATTTTTTTGATTGAATAAAAGTACATAACATGAGCAGACCATGAATCATGGTCCATGATGATAGATAGATGAAATGTGAAATATTATGTCGTGTGACACTTTTTCTTTCTACTTCCTTTATGAAAACCCAACAAATACCCACTTTCTCTCAAACGTCGCCCCAATTCCGGACACTTCTTGTCGAAAGAGTGAAGGGAACTTTGTCATCAACATTTCAATCTGGTTGGGTCTCACCATTGGTAAAACCTTTTGGGCATAGGACCATATATAATCCACGCTAGCACCAAATGGATGAACATGGAGGAAAGTGGAAATGATGCCAACAAGTCTCGCTTCATTTTCACTTATTCCAATGATTTGGTCACTGGACGAATTACTACTATTATTCTTATGACTATTAATGCTACTACCACCGTTGTTGTTACTACCAGGATTCTCTGCTACCACTGCACCAATCAAAATCTCATGATTGTGATGATGATGAAGATTATCTTCTGAGTTTGCACCGCCATTGCTGCTGCTGCTGCTACTATTATTATTACTACTACCGCTATGTTTGGTGTTTTGATTATGCTGATTGTTTTGAGCTGATTGTTGTTTCTGAAGATTCTGAAGTAAGCTATTGGTACCACTACTACTATCACAATATCCCTGAATTTCCTTATTGCAGCCATTTGAAGATAAAGTCATCATTTCTGCACCGTTAGTGCCATTGATACTACTGCTGCTGCTGCTGCTCCCATTCACATTCATCCCAATGGGATGACTACTACTATTACTATTACCATTGTTGTTATGTGTTGGAGACAGTCCAAATGCAGGGGAACTGCTTGAAACAGACACGGGACTGTGGAGGTTCTGCTTTGTCGTTGTCGTTCCAGGAGACATGGAATCCGAGGAGGAAGGACATGTTGTCACAACTTGACTGGGAGATGAGATCCCTCTCTGAACATCTAACACTTGCTGTAAAATGCGGAGGAAAAAAATATATAACACGAAACGAAAAAGTTTTAGAGAGTGAAGAAGAGATGAATATATAAGAGAGTATTTGTTGGAGATACTATTTACATAAAATGAATCGCTTCATTTCACTTCTCTTTTAGCTTTTTACCTGCTGTAGACTTCGGAGTTGTTGATCTTTCATTTCCAATTCACTTCTCAAGTCAGCTTTGATTAAATCAACTTCATTCTTGGATGCTTCCAGCTGGCATCTCAGCGCATCGTTTTCCTCCTATGCAAAAAAAAAGTGGAGAGAGAGAGTATGAAGTGAGTGAACAAATGAAGTTGAAGAAAAGAAACACCTTCACTCAAATCCCAATTCCCATCATGCATAACAAAAAGATGCCAAATAAAGAAGTTAAAGGAATGTTATGCTCGTGTAGTAGTGCTCCACTCCTATCACATCACCCAACCGTATTTGCATATACCTTCAACTGATGAACCGTTTTTGCGTTTTCCTCAACACCCAACCTCATTTTCTTTGCTCTTGGCTCCCCATTCTCCTTATTACTCTGACCAGATTCGGATTCTAAATCGGAAAACTCCATCTCTTCATCTGCACGCTCATTCAACGCTTCTTCCAAGAGAACGTTTTTGATTTCCTTAGGGAAAATAAAAAAAAGTACACATTGTCACATTTTATTATATGGTTACTACCACGCATAAAAACGGCCTTTGTGACTTTTACGTTTGGTCCATTTCAAACGGAAAGTGGGATTCAGACAAGGAGAAAAGAGTTGGAGATAGTTAGATAGAGTATATATAGAGACAATACAAACTATACAGTTCTTCTTTCTTAGTCTTGGCAATTCCTTTTAAGAAAATGCATGCAAGTAAAGAAAGCAAAAGTACACATCACAATTTTTCTTCTTAATTCAAATGGAAAGGGAGCCGAGTTGAGAGAGATAGGGATAAAGAATCGAATAGAGTACGTTTATATTATTTGTACTATGTATGTAAGTATAATATCTTATAGCACATCTTCATATAGCCTCCTGGTTAAAATAATAACAAAGGGAGAGGAGAAAAGAAAAGGGGAACATAAAAGCGATCAGCACTGATTTATATGTCCAATCTACAAAACCTAAATCATGAATGCATAGATCATACACGCATGAATAAGAGAGTAATAATACTTTTCGTTTTTGTATTCCCAAAACTACTGTATAATTTAGACTTACAGCCGCCTGCTTCCTCCAGACTTCAATATTTTTTCGTTGGGCTTTGCTAAAGTGATCCCATACTTTCCTTTGACATGCTGCAGAGAATATTTTCTCAATCTGGGTGACTGCATGGGGGAAATTAAAGATAAAACAGATTTGTAAAGAAATATAAGATGAATGAAGAAAAGTACTACTGCATTTGCTATATTATTATTAATTTCTTTCTGTTCTGGTCTGGTTATACAATGGGAGTTGTATGAAACAGAAGAAGAGAGGAATATAATAATTATTATTCTATTTCAGCTTTGAGAATTCCATTGAATTCAAATCAATTTGTCAGCAACAATAATGAAAACCAATGACTTGGTTAAAAAATATCCTCGTAAATTCTTTAGAAAATGCCAAAATTCCAAGATGAAGGGTGGCATTATGTATTAATGGCAGGACTATATTACGAGTGGATTAGAAAAACGTGTTACGCTATATAGTCTTTTGATCCAAGGATATTCTCAAGTTGCCCCGAATCAGATACCGAAAAAAGGTTGGATGGAATTTTGCTTACATTGAATGAGCATCCCCGTCATTCTTTGCCTCATGAGATCCTTGGCCCTTTGGAAATCATCTTCATATTGAGATTTCTCATTGAGCAGTCTTCTGATTTGAGAGTTTGTCGATTGAATCATAGAATAGAACGTGTTGGAATTTCTTTTTGCACATTCTCCCTTCTCCAACCATGTAAACAAGGTTTGGATCGCTTTCATGAAGGTGTCATCTCCTGCAAATTAATTAAGACATGTTCCAACAAATCACGTAACATAAGATGACACTCTATATTATTAGTTAGGTATTATTTTGGGCAAGATGCTATGTTTTGAGGATCATCATCAAAACTGACAAGGAAAGTGCATTAATGGGGCACAGTTGGCATATTCTCAGTTGATTGACTGGCACAACTGGTGCACTATCAATGAGAGAAAGATGTACTGAATTAGCAGATGAAGGAAGCTAAAGTGAGCGCATCAATGCATTTTCATAAAACACTCGGTGTTCCCCACGATTTCCTTCCTTTCCTTGATCATCCCCCATTATCTCACTTTAGTTCATTTGGTGAGTTCGTTTAAACATAATATTTCTTTCTTTCTTTTTTTCCCCTCTTGGAAGACTTTTATGAAAAGAAAACATGATTCATTGGCTTCATACCTTTAATTCTTTCCGCTACATTAGTAGCTTCGTGATCTGAATAGTGTACAGTTGGCGGTGGACTTGGAGGCTGAAGCCGCTCCTGCTCCAATCTCTCTCTGTGTCTTTGCTCCCGAAGTAACTGTCTCTGGCGACATTCCCATTCGTAGAGATCATCCCGTGCCTGAGCATAATCCACATGTAGTCTTCCAATGTTTGCCGAGTCACTATTACTTCCTATCCTTATCCGATAGCCTGACAAGTACAGGGCGAGCTCAACAAATTGCTCCATTTCGAAGCGAATGTGACAAAAATTCTTTTTACTCATCCGTATCGTCGTAATCTCCCCACAACGGTCAAATATTTCACGTACAATGTCTTCCGTAATGTTTTCCGGAAGACCTCCAACAAACACTGTGCGACAACCCGGAGGCTTGTCCCGGGTGGTTGGTGGGGGCGCAATAGGATTCGGAGGAAATAGTGTACAAGATTTACAATGTATAATTTCTTTAACTGGCTGCTGCTGCTGCTGAGCTTGCTGTTGCTGTTGTTGTTGCTGCTGCTGTTGAGAAGGAGGAATTGTGGTTGACCCTGTACAATTATTATTATTTTGTGAAGGAATGACTGGAGAAATTGAAATGTTTGGTGGTGCTGGCTGTACCACTCCCATCGTTGAGCCTACGTTTGATGTGGGTATATTCATGACGGAATTCACGTTCACACCCGGACCAGAAACTTGATGATCTGGAATACCAGGACCGCCACTCATTGGAACACCATAAATCATTCCAGCCGTCGCGGCTGCATTAGGCTCAGTCAACGCTCCTGGTGGGAGGCTCATCACGGGATATGCTATTCCAGCTTGGATAATTGGTCCAGTTGGACCTGGTGCTGAAGTCCATGTTAATTGGCTACCTGCCCCGCCACCACCCGAACAACTTACAGAAGATGACGCTATACCAGATGGAGATGTTCGTGCTTGGATGAACGGATGTCCGCCACATTTATCTTTGTCATCAGAGGAATCCGGAGACATAACCAGCTTTTTGTGAGAGTGCTGCTGTTGATGTTGATGATTATGATTATGCGGTGGTGGGGGGATTGGAGGGGGTGGACCGACAAGTGCTGCGGGAGCAGCTGCTGTCATTATTGGAACGCCAATACCAGCCAAAACTGGACCAGCTAATATAGAAGTGAAAGAAATGCAAGTTTTCAACAAAAAATACAACAGCACTTCAAACGAGCATTCCTGCAATGATGCAACATGTTATGCTATATTATGTATATTCCCCCCATTAAAAAAATTAAATAAGAAAGCCGCAACCATCATCATCTGTACAGTGAATTATTGCTAATGGATGTTATCTTTCGTGTCTCAGAACGTGACTACGATTTTTAAGAGGATGACACTTTCTCATGACACTAAGCATAAATTTAGAGCGACTTTATATGAGCAAGCTTTTAGGAGCAACCTGGATGTTTGCATCCGTCAAATTATATGAGGTGGGTCGAAGTGAAAAGAAAACAGAAGGATTACATTATGAGCTCAGTTGGATTTTCGAGTTATACCTGCTGTGGGCGCAGCAACCATGCCGATGCACGGATGATGGTGGGGATGGTGTGGATGATGGTGGTGGTGGGGATGATCTAAAAATACATGAGCAAAATGAGAAACATTATATATTATATAAATATGTATAATATTAGCTTCATGCACTTTTGAATTTATTCATAACTATCAAAAATGTAACCTCCTTCATTAGTTTTAGTCATCTTGATCTTCTCATCTCATCATCAAGCACAAAAAATGAAATATCACGTTCATTTTCGTGAGCAAAGAGTAGAAAGAATCTCTTAGATAGTTTTCATGAAAGGAGACTAAGATAGAAGAGAGAGGGAGGAGGTGTGTAAATGTGGTTGGTTTGTGGGGTGTTTTATGAGTACCGTTTCTATCGGAATGCATATGCATTAGAATAAATCTCGTGGTGAAGTGAACTTGGACCTATTCCGAAACTGAATTAAAATCAAAGAGCCGTCAGATGAACGATATGTAAACACAACTTTTATCCTTCTTCGTAAGAAGAAGCCCCCTCTCTCTCTTTTCATTTATCCTCGTGTGTTTTCACTCATCAAGAAGAAGCTTGTAAAATAATGTAGGTAGTGAAATAGTATTTTTTAACTACACGCACATATATCATGAAATAAGATACGGCTATTAATGTATCTTAACAAAAATAAAACTTGAATAAAAAATTGTGCATGAAGCATTTTTTTCTTCTTTTTTTAAAACATGCAAAAACACGTAGTTTGTAGGTAAGAGAAGATATAGGTATAAATAAATGAAATGAGGCAGATTTTTTGATCCCATAAACTTTTCCTATAAGAAAAGTGCTTTTTGATGGGAATGAAATCGTCGTAAAGTTTTTTTTTTGCTCAAGTCAAGATCTTCGTCTCTCTCATCGCTGGAATGAGCCCAACATTAACAGAAACAGATGCTCTGGGATCGACGATCATGTCGTTTGCTAGCAAATCATGGGAAGAGATAGGACATCTTTCACCAATTTAACTATCTAATAGAATTTCCTACCCAGAAGCTCTCATAACATCAATGAATTGCTTTCTTTAATACATTCCCATGTAATAAAGTGGCATTTTTTATGTTTACATGAAACTAATATACTTTTGATATCAAGAGGATATGTATATCGATATCGTCAGCAGCAGCAGCAGCCCAAAGAGTTGAGATAAGACACAACCAAGGCTGGGTAATCAATTGATTATTTAATCTAATCTGTTAATCAGATTATTGATTAGTTTAATCTTTAATCATTAATCTAAAGGTAAAAAATAATAGTAATTAATCAATAATCAATTAATCAACGCAGATTGAAAAAATATTTAATCTTTAATCAACAGCCTTATTGCTAAACGAGAAATCTAATCTAATCAACTAATCTGATAGTTGATTAAAATTTTGATGAACTGGATTTACTAAACGCCAAAATGTGATTTTCCCCTCAAACATTCATACAATTCGCAAGTAAATTTCTTTTTACATGGCTTATTGAGAGTTTTGGGAGACAGGGTTTCCGCATGTAGACAGCATGAAATTCCATGGGTATGTTAACACAATCGATAAGAATCGATATAGATTAGATTTTGATGATAAAAATCATAAACAATTAATTAGTATGTCTGAAACCCGCCAATTTGTTCCATGGATAATCGATGGAGTATTTTTTAAATTATCCAGTTAACCAGTGTTGACGCAAAGTGTTTGAATTGTGTAAAGATAAATTAAAGGAAGTTATTAGCTGTATAGTTGTGTTATCATTTTTATACAGATTAAACTTTAAGCCATCAAAATCTGTACATCACCAACTGTCATTCGATTAGGAATATTATGTCATTAATCAAAGGGTTGATTAATTAATCTGATTAATTAATCAATAATCTTTAATCTACTGTTTGTAATAAATCAATTAATCAATAATCAGATTAGTTTTTTCTTTGAAATTTAGTAATTAATCAATAATCAGATTAGATTTCCAAACTCAAACTAATCTTTAATCTCTAATCTGGTTGAAATTTTTCGTTGATTACCCAGCCTTGGACACAACCTTCCTCATTTATGGGGCAGCCTGAGACGTTAATGCAGATTTCATTGGAGTGATTCTGCATGCCTTCAGCCTATTCACTTGTTTTATTAGCTTTTCTAAAAGATGTTCCACTGAATTTACGAGATTATCCAAGGGTCATTAAAACGGGTTTCAAAGGGCTGCCACCAAAACACAGAGGACAGCTCATCCTCCATGAAAAATTTATGTTAAACCATTACATTGCAAAACCCTAAATTTTGAGAGAACAAGGGAAACCAACAAATTGCAAGTCAGTCGTGAAGAATGCAGACAATCCACACGGCTAAATGAGCCTTCGGTGAAATCGTAAATCTCGATTCTTCAAAAGCTCATCTCACTCAAATTGAGGCAAGTTACATATAATAACAGAACAGGAGCAATTGGGATGAGCATATAACGCCTCCTAAAGTCATTCATAAAAAAGCTAAACGAAAGCAATGAAAAACTCCTCAGAGGTTCAGAGCTCAGCCTTTTTAGTTTCGGATGCATAAGTTTTAGTTACACATACGCACACATTCAGTCACACATATATATATATACAGCTGCCGCATGCTTTCTTCAATATTATGAGAGTAATTTTATTGTCAAAACAAAAAGATTTTTTTCTTCTTCTGTTCTTTTACACACACACACACACACACAAATCCAACATATTAGCCTATAGTCTGTTGAAATGTGGATTGAATGCACATGTAGGTCGAAGTCACAACTTTTTGTATCAAACAAATGAATTGCTTATTTGCATTAATAACGAAGTGTCACAATGTTAATGCAGTGGTAATGGAAAAGACACTGTGATTTAATGAAGTGCTTTGATGAGACAAGATGGAATTAATACATTTTGAGTAAATAAAAAAACATTTTCCGTTCTGGTTCAAGGCTACAAATAACAATGGAATACATACAACATAAACACTTAAAATATAATGTTTTATGTAAAGAAAAATTACTTACTCATGATGAAGATAACGTTGGAGTCAATTATGTTAGTTGATGTGAAGTTGTCTGTTCACGACAGAGTCCGTAATAAATTCATTTCCTCTCGGCTTTTTCAACTTTGCGACACTGAAAGTTGTCCTGGTAGAGTACACATAAGTACATCACATTTTTTTGGTAGTCAACAAGCAGTCACCCGAAACAAAAATAATTTATATAGTATATAATGTCCACGTTTCCAAACACTTTTTGTTCCAATAATGAACGTTCTGGGAAGAGAGCAAACTTGAAACTGGTCCTGGTTTGGTTTTGTTTGGTAAGGTCTAGTAAAACAAATTATTTTCATGTAAAAATCATGCCGACTCTCGCTCACTACCTCTTTTTTTGTTCCGATGAGATGAGATTTTCTTTCACGATTATGATCATAACGCAATTTTTATGTATGAACATGAAATATGATGTGATCCAAACTAGCAAAAAATAAGGAAACTCGTTCCTTCCCTTACTTCCTTCCGAAAAGGCTGAAGAAGTAATGATGACTTTTCTCTTCTCTCTGTTTGTTGCCGTCTTCGTCGTTTTTACTCTTTTGCGGTGTGCCTTCT